>VWZG01009896.1:155642-244503 GCA_013396735.1 Grallaria varia | reverse complement strand
CTATTAAAAAAAAAAAAAAAAAGGCAAAATACAACTAAGGTTCAAGAAAAGTAATCCTGGCAAACTCAGTGTTGTTTGCTCTTTCTGGCTGTCCTGGTTTTTTAACCCTGCCATGTTGGGAGGGGTCTGGTGTGTGTGTTCTCTTACCCACCATTTCTGGCTGTTGTGGCAATTCCTACTTTTTCAGGTTTTTTCTGTTGTGTGTGTGTGCGCGCGCATGTATAATTAACCAAAATATCAGGAAAATTTATATATGCTTTCTTCTGGTTCCTGGAAATAGAGCAACATTATGACCTTATGGTCTTCCAGCAAAAGTCAGATTTAATTTCTGCATTGCAGTGCAACTTAATTAGCTATTGGAATTAGATTATGGTTTACTAAATGGCCTTTTACCTTACGTTCTTATGTTCTTACTTTTTATTTACTATTGAAGTAGCCTTTTTTTTTTTCTCATGTGTGCAAGTATCATATCAATAATCATTGCAATTCCACAAGGTGTCTTTGTTCTGAACAAGCATGTTATTCTTGTAAAGTTTTAAGTATAAGTTAAGATGTTTTGTACAGACCAAGGTAACTGTTAAAATGTCAAGCAATTACTGAAATGTTGTATAGTTATAAAAGTTTGATTTCTTTTGCTTTATATGTATAAAATTGTATCTTGCCTGTTTTGCTTTGTATTTCCAACGTGTTGCACAATTATGCATTTTGTTTACATTTGTTCCTTCTTCAGAAAAAAAAAAACAGTAATACTTTATGTACAAACATTTTAAATGTACTTTTGTTGTTTTTAAACACAATGTCTCTGTATAAATAATATTGGTTGAACTGGTACATTCGTGTCTCTCATAGAGGGATTAATTATACTGCCAGTGCATTGAATTATTTAAAAAAAAAAAAAAGTAAAATAAAATTTTTATGAAAATGTAACCCATTTTATCACTATAAATTATTCTGTCTTCTGCTATTTTCTCATTCTCCTCCCAGGATACAATAAGTATGGTACAGTAAGTACTGTTTGTGGGAGAGCTGTCATTGGTTTTAATTTTTAATCAATGTGTTTGTGTCATTGCAGCGACTTAAAATGACTTGATGTTGGAAAACGATGCAGTGCCGGTACCAGCTGTGAGGTAACAGGAGCAATCGTGTGCTTTCCCCCTCCCTGCAGGACAGCAGCCGAAATCCTGTCTGTCCCAAACCCGGCCCGGAGAGCGACGGGGCCCGGCTGCCAGGGAGGCTTTTTGGGTTGCTGCTGAGGGGCAGCCCGAGGCTCCAGCGGGACTGAAGTGGTGCAGCTCAGCTGCTGACCCCCTGCCCAGGGGGTGTTTGTCCCCGGGGGCTTCCCGGGATGACAAAACTGGAGCCGCCAGGTTTTGTGTCGTCCCTGCAGAACCAGCGCTGAGACGCAGTGCCAAGAGCGCCAGCTCAAAAGAGATGTAAGGAGCTCTGGGGAGATGCTGAGCAGCACGGGATGGAGCGGAGCAGCTGAGGCCAAGGTGCCCGCCGGGAGAGACGAACCGCAGCGCTCCCGGCACAGAGTCCATCTCAGCCCACCGGCTCCAAGCTAAGGAAGCCATCGCTGTGTTTGGCTCCGCGGCCCCTCACACTGACAACGTTTCCTGCTGAAAACGTTTCCGTGGGAGCCTGGAGGGTTGCGTGTGCTGGAGGTGCCGCGGGGAGGCACGGCCGGGAGGCGGCTGGCGGGGACAGCTCAGCCCACACAGTGCCAGGAATGGGGGTGCTGAGCCTGGAACACAGAGGGTGTTGCAGAAGGATGTCTGGAGAGCTGTACCAATAGGGTGTTGCAGAAGGATGTCTGGAGAGCTGTACCAATAGGTGTTAGTCTGGATTTGGGCCTGAGTATGTACTGTAACGTCCCGCTTAGAACAAAGGGCCAGTAGCTGATACCTTCCAGTTTCTCAGCATCACTCTGACCACACGAGCAGCTTTAAAGCTCTCCAGGCTGCAGCTTTTCCAGTGTTCATCATCCCACTTGTATGAATGGCTGACCTGTGAAGCAGGTACTGGAGCCCCAGTCCTTCTTAGATATAAGTCACTTCAGAAGGAAATCTGGAATGGGATATTTGAAGTTCACTGTGTGTCACAGGTGCCCATTTTGTGTTCAAGGAGCCAGAAAACATCTCTGAATATCTGAGAGAGAGAGACATCTTTTGGGTCAGTGGGAGGGAAGGCAGGTCTCATGCTGTGCCATTCGCTCCCTGAGTCCTTTGCATCCTCTGGGTAGGCCCAAAACCAGCTTGAAACTTGACTTCAGAGTGGCAGCTCATGTCATTCCTTGCATGTGTAACCTTGTAATCAGCTGTGAAGTGTTCTGTGATCCCAGCTATGAATGATGAATGGCTCCACATAAACCTCTGCTGTACAGCACTGTTAGTGCAACTTCTGAATTTAGGGGGGAAAAAAAACCTGCAAAAAAAAAGAGGGCTAATTATGGTTACATAGCCAGTAGGTGGGATTCCCATAGTAGCAAAAAATGTCACCCTGCTGAGCAGAGGGAGAAGTGTCTCCTCCAAGTATGGCAGTCAGGGATAATAGAAGATGGGCTTTTGGATGCTCATTTTCATACACAATTTCACAACAACCTCAAGCAAGGTACTGTGTGCCCTATTCGCCAGCCAAGGAGACATCTTCCCTCCCTCCCTGCATGGGGCTGAGGCAGTGGATATTGGTAAGAGCTATACAAGGCTCAAGTGAGAGATGGAAGCACTACAGTTTGGCAGCCAATTAAGATGATTTAACTGCACAACTCCCTCAGGAATGAATTTGGCCCATGACAAGCTGCTCTAGACCACAGCATGTTTCATTGCCAGCACAAAAGATGAAGAGCCTGTGAAGCCTTATTTATATCTGAGAAGTCTGGCTGGAGCTTCCCATCGTCCATAGGAAGCGCAGCCTAAATACTGTCACTAGCAGGCTGAGACTCGCCAGCCTCTCCTACACGCGTGGTCCAGAAGGAAAGCAATGCAGTATCTGCTCCACATAATAGAGAAGAATTTCACTTACCAGCTGCATTTCAAAGTGATTTTAAATATCTTTTATTGGAAAAGGCACATGCATATGAGAGGATCTCACACGGTTGGAAGGACTTTATTCTAACTAACGTAAATGTGTTCAACACACAAACCACATGTGAAGCTGATGTTAAACAGAAGTTCATGGTCATAGGAGCCACAGAAGAGTCCTCATTGATATTTTTAGGCATGTACGTAGATTGGCCTTCTCAAAGAGACATGTTCTTCTCTTTTGGGAACCTGTTCACCTATGAGCACGAGAGAAAGCCAAACAGAAGGGATGAGTTAGTAGGTCAGAGACCACAGGAACCAGACTGCCGGAGAACTGATACTGTGTGACATTGGCCTTCCTAGGCCAGAAATATTTAGCAAATTTGGGCAATAAAATTAGGGTCAGTTTCCCTCAAGTTGCATGTCATTCGTCTATTAAACCAACTCTGGGGTTGTTCTCAGCTGCCTTCTGGTTGCTTCTCCCCCATGAGGTTGTCCACTGCCCCGGGAACCTTATCTGTTTTGCTGGACTCAGCTGTGATTTGCAGATGCCTGAAAATGTGGCTGCTTCTGTTTGTAGAGTTGCGTTAAGATTTCCTCAAGGTTTTACATTTTGAAAGGAAAATCTGAGTGAAAAAGTAGCCACTACCACCACCACCATTTGTTCCCCATTTCTCGGCCAGCTCCAGGCAGACAAGGTTCATCCTTTGGCAAGGGGTTACTGTGAGAAATGTGTGCGGCCACAGGAAAAATGCTCAATTTTCTGCTTTGTAAGAGAGCTGAGTCATACTGCCAGCGTACCAGCTCCCCTCTGCCCTGCCACCCTTGGTGAATCCTCAGTGCCACCTGCTCCCATTCAGCACACCAGCTCTAATCTGGTGGGGAAATGAAGCCCCCAAGTCACTGCCGCATTTGAAGGGCAGTCCCACCCACAGCAGGGGCTGCTGGAGAACTCAGCACACCTCGAGTACCACTGACCCCAGACTTTGGGCAGCATCAGGAGCCTTGTTTAACTCTCCATCACAAGTAATTTCATCCTCAGAGAGGCAAAACAGCAAATTCTGCGGCACTTTTTTCTTTTTCTATTTTGTCTTCCTTTTCTCTTGGTTTTTTTCTCCCTTTTTTTCCCTGGCAACTCTACATTTGCTGCCTATCAAGCAGGAGCTAAATAAAAAGGCTGTTATTGTGCTTCGAGCCATCAATTTAAGAGCAATCGCCTATGTGTTCGGGATGTGCTGGCAGGGAATTATCTGCAATGAGAACTGCTTGCCAATCAGCCCTGTGAAACTCCATTGGCTTTATCTGTACCTGGAAGCAGATGTAACTTACCCAGCTAAGTGCTGCCCTCAGACCTCTAATGCCCTCTATGGTCTGGGAGCTGATTAGCCAAGAGAAGCCTCCTCCAGATGGGTGCCCAGGGCATTCCCAGTGCTGCCAAAGCCCTGACCCTGAGCTGCTGTTCCTGAGTGTTGTCCTGCTTGACTCCACAGGGCTGTGGGAGGCAGCAAATCTGCTGGAGGGGAGCACAAAGGCAGCAAAATCATGTCAGAGGGGCAATATGGCTGGGAAACTCTGACATGGCATTGAGGAACCATAGAGTACCTCGGAGGAAATGTTTTCGTTAGAAATGTTCCCCAGCCAAGATGACATGATGTCTCCGGCTTGGACCAAGCTGTGTTCGATGAGCCTCTGCCAGCCCCAGGCAGACATGGGTTTCTCCCTAAGGGCTTCTGTGACTGAAGGTTGCTTGAGTGTCCAGAGGCTGGAAACAGACATTTTGCCAGTAGGCTCTTTTTCACACTACTCAGATAAATCCCTTCCAGGCCCCACAGAGCTGCGGTTGGTTCAAGGACAGACCCATATGCTCCAGACTGGCCCAATGTGATGGTGATGAGGGGCTGGCCTTGCAACCCATCTAATTAGTTCTGTTCTAGGCAGGAGAGGTCTCCTTCACTGCTCAGCATAGCAGAGCTCGCTGCTCTGACATCGCTGTCCTTGTCACCAGTGTCACTGGGGACATACAGATCCCCCGTGGCCAGGGCTGTCCCCAATTTAACCTGCCAGCTGCTGCCCTGCTGAAGGAATGGGCTTGTTCAGGCAGGTGTGCTTGGACCAGGACTTCCCAGGTGAAGCTGGGGGTCTGCTGCTATTCAGAACATTAAAGTAGATGACAACAATGACTAAAAATCTACTTCTATTAATCAGGTCACCTGATCCACCACAGTGTCTTCAGGAGAGAGACAGAGCCTGAGCCTAAATCCAGGTTATTTCACACTAACTTAGCATGTCAAATCCCAGGGTAAGTGAAATCAAACTCAGGCCTTCAGTTTTGTAACACCAGCATGAAAAACAATGCAGCTGCGCTGACCACTCAGGGTTTACACGGGCGTAACTATGATTTCCCTGTCAAACCTGGCATCTCCTGTGGCGAGCGCTGGACTCCAGACCAACAGAAATGTCACCTCTGTGTCTCAAGGAGGCATTTCAGTCTGAATCATCTCTGAATCAATCAATGGAAAAAAGCACATCTATGTTAATCATGAAGTATCATGGGCCAGCACACAGAGCTCCCAGTGCCTGGCATTGGGGATGCCGATGTGCTGCCAGCCCATGGCTCAGACCCCAGCTCTTTAATTGCCTCTGCCAGTGCTATCAGCCCCCCAAAGTTGCTGTTCGTGCGTGATTCCAGAAGGGTAATTTATCACCCTGAAGAGCCCGACTCTTCTCTCCCATCCATCTATATCCCTGTGTTACATTGTTTATGTTAGCATAATCATTTCTCATGGAGAATGTCAATAAATGCTGGAGACAAAAGCAATGCCAACACCACCAACCACAAAAGGCCCAACTGCTAAATAATTCCTAGAATGAGTTGTCAGAAACCTTTTATTTACTGATTCCACGCATTTCATTTATTCCTGGCAGCAGGCCAACCTTTCTGACAGTTAAGATTTATTGATTTAATTGCCTAGGGTAACCATGCAATAAAATCATCTCAAAGATAAATTTTCATGGCACTGTGCAGCACTGAAGTAATTTTTCAAGTGCTATGGCTATATTTCTGCAGGTTACAGGTGCAAAATTTGCTTAAAGCAGAAATGTCTCATTATTGTAACCCCAGCACATCAGTGTGGTCCCTCCCGTGAAACTATTTTCTCCTTTTCTTTTCCCCTTCTCCTTTCCCTTTCTTTCTCTGTCACTGGCTCTTTCNTTTTTTTTTTTTTTTAAGAGGTACAGCACAGGTCTCTCAGAAAAGAAATTATATTTTCTTAATTGGTTCATATATTCAATGCCCAGGAGAAGCGTAGCTTCAGTTTAATTAGTAGTGGGCTTGGAGGTTATTTACAATGTTACACAGACGCATTTGTTTCCAGCTGTGAGATGTTTTTAACACTGAGGCCTCACAATGTAGCTGATTGCCGTTTGTGACATTATAGTTTATTGAATCGTCAGATCTTTTTATTTACACTGTTAAAGGGCTCATTATAGTTCAGAACAAGGAGCAAATGAAAATCCCTGATTAAATCCCAGGTTAATGGCAACGGGCCTGAAGTCAGAGATGCTCTAAACTTTCAACAATGTAAAATATTTTCTTCTCTCTTATGATTTATTTGGGAAGGGGACGCTGTTTGGTGTCAGTGTGGGATTTAACAGCCTATTCCTCTGGCAGCCGTGGCAGTTTCCGTGGCCGGACCCGAATGTTTAACTCACTCTCCGGTGCCGCCGAGGGCGTTTGGCCCAAGGCGCTCCCAGGCGGTGCCGGCCGCACGCAGGCTCCAGCCCGGCCGCCCCGGGCCCTGCGAGCCAGGCCAGGGCTCAGCCCCGCAGCCCGAACCTCGCGGGATGGGCTGTCCCAGCAACCAGAGGACGGGTTTTGCTCTGCCAGCCTGGCACAGGGTCACGGTGAGGGCAGGAGGCGGCTGTGCTGTGGGGACACTGGGCTCCCAGGCACCTCCTCAGGGTGACCCTGTCCTTTGGCATCCGCTCTCCCGTCGGCCTCGAGCGGCTGTGGGTCAGTGGAGCTTCCCCAGCCCCTCTGAAGGGTCCCGGAGCCCTTGGCACGGCTGCTGCCAGGAGTGCCCTGCAGAGCTCGTCTTGATTGTCCCTTAGTCCCCCGTGCCAGTGGACTTTCCGCTGCTGATCTCGTTCTGCAGCTTTCTCTTTCTCCTCTGCGCTGAGGGCGGACCGACCCGGCGCTCGGCACCTGCCCGGGCCCTGCAGCGCGGCCTTCTCCAGCTGCCCGCTGCCGCCGCCGGCTCGGAGACCTGCCTGTGGGGAACGCGTTTGCTGCAGGGCTGCAATGACTTGCAGCCCCGCGGGTGTCTGCAGGGCACGGTGCCTGACCCGGTGGCTGCCACAGTGCCCCCCGGTGCCCGGTGAGGGCGCAGCCCGGAGCAGAGCTCGGTCCCACCGCGCTGCGGGACAGCCCTGCTGCCTGCACGGGCACTGCCCCGCGCAGCGCTTCGGCTCCCGCTGCACTGAGAGCCGTTCTCTGTACAGAAACTGCCCACTAAGCCAGGCACAGAATAATCCTATATATAGAAAATGCATAAATGATCTACTAAAGCTGAGTTTAATTTACAAGCAAGACAACTACGTCTTTGCCCTGTTCATTTGGATTAGGCCCAAGACAAACAGCACATGAGATGCGTTCCTGCCTCTGAGGGATAGTTGGCTCCTTGTTACCAAAATCGTGCAGTCTGAGATGGGCAGATTAGGGTCCGTGTTATCATTGTTAACCCATAAACAGATCAGATAGAACAGCTTGCAAAATAACCTTATTTCAAATTATTAGTAATAAAATGTGTAATTGACTTGATGGCTCGTATTTTCTTATGGACTTGCAGATTTGATCCACTGACAAACTTGTGGATCTCACATAGCAAAGACTGACTTTAAAGCCTAGGACCTTTATGCTTGCAGTTTAACCTCTTTGACCTCTCCTCCCCTGACTTCAGACTTTCATTAGGTGAAATACGAGGGCAGGTTGGATACATTAAGAAGAGTATTAGATGGAGGAGAGGCAGTTGAATCAATAATGTCAGTAAAGGTAGACCTATTTATAGAGAAACAATGTCAGCATATGATAAACCTGTGAGTAAATTGGCCGAAAGCCCAGAGCTTTGTCCTGGTTTGGAGAGCTCCAAGGGATCGGAGCAGCAACAAGCACAATCAGTAATCCCAAATGTCAGCCGTGCCAAATGGGAATCAGAAAACCCAAAAAAGTGTACTGAGCCGGGGGAGGAAGGACGCAAGGACAAGGAAAAATCGGCATAGTTTCAAGTGTTGCCAAAGGAAAATGCCAAATCCTTGAGGCTGGGCAGTGATGAGGAAAGCTGAAGTCTGTGATTTCTCTCTTTAAAACAAGGACCTGATCAGGCCAAGCAGACCTCCCACTCTCCAACCACTCGTAAGTCTCCAGGCACCTAAAATCAATAGGTACGTCCAAATTCAAGACAAAACCTGTCCAGGTATTCAGAAAAAACATCCCGCATTTACCAGCTGGATACACGAGTCCTTCTATTGGTTACCAAGAGAAGAAACTTGGCAGCTTCAGAGAATCTGGCTCACCTTAACCAATCTGATACTTGAGTTTGGCTTTTTTTTTTTAAAGGTAAGAGACCACAAAGCAATCTGAGTGGAGTCTGGAGCTTATACTCAGATCTCTGAATAACTAACATTGACTAGATGTAACATCCCATTTCTTTTCATTAACTCTATAGAAATTCAAAGTATCTGAGCTTTATTAGAGTTAAGTTAATGTTGTAGACACCAGTCCTGAGGGGCCTTCTGTGAAGAGTCACATGCTGAACATTGGGAATTTTTAAAAGAACGGAATTTCTGTTTCATGTAAACACTTGAGCAACACTTGTTCTAGCTCCAAAGCAGGTTTGTTTTCTCAATTGTCAAAATTCTTCTTCTCCTCGCCCTGACCCCAAAAATCCAAGTTTGGGAGTAACTTCTCTAGGTTCTTCCCAGGGCACTCAGAAAACTTCAGCCTGAGTTACAGCATGTCCTTTGTTCTGTTTCCTTAGGTTCTGAAATGGCTTCAGTGAAGTAGGACACACCAGATGATGTGGGCAGTCACCTTTCTGCTGCGCTAATTCTTTCTGCTGCTTTTTTCCTTTTGCAATTCATTGCTGCTCTGGGCAGGCTGACAATCTAGAAATGTGAGAGCTCATGAAACCCAACAGACTCGTGTTTGTGGGGGGAGTTCAGAAATTGCAACCAAATTGAGAAGCCTTCAAGTGAATGAAAACTCATTCAGAAATGAAACTAATGCAAAAAAAAAAAAGCCCCTGCTCTGAGTGGTAGATACAGAGATCCAGATGTGTACCATATAAAGTGTCTGTTCCCAATAAGCTGACATGGGAGGAGGTGAGCCCACAGCAGAGCACACAAATCACTTAAGCCCTACCAAAAATCCACAGTATTGAGTTCTTCCAGGACATCTCCGTTATCCTCATATGAAGTAAATGATCAAGTAAGAGAAAGGTATCAAGTGGCCAGGTTTAATCTCTTGTGAGTGGTGGTCTCTGGGAGCTACATCCTAAACCATGCTGGGGCTGCTGGTTTTGTTTCAGTAGACTCAGTGTTCAGTCTGGAGCCACATTAGCCCAGCTCTGGTCACACAGTATGTGTGTGCTAGATGTCCCAAATAGAACGTAAATTAAAAGGGAAAGGGCTATCAATCATGTTAAGACCCCTACTGGCACATACTGTGCTCACACACATAGCATAAACATCACTAAAAAGCACATTTTTAAAGAACCAGAGTTACAAGCTGTTTCAAAACCTCTGCACTTTATTAACATTGAGAATGTGTCCTTTGATATAAACTCTTCTAGAAATGATTCAGATGAATTAGCACAGGAAAATCTTGCTGAGTTGGAAAGCGCTGAATCGGAAGCAGGGCAGTCAGTGAATAATGAAAGTAAACCATCACTCTGAAGTATGACTAATGGTGACATGGCCTGTCTAGAAGAACAAATAACCAAGACGTACTACTTGGCCCCAAAACTGGGCTGAACATCTTTTGGAATGACTTCATTGCTGGATGAAGACTATTAACAAAACAGGAAACCCTGCCAACTTGTGGACTACAAGTCCAATGAGGGAGAATTCCACTTGTCCACAGGAGAGACAGATGATTCACTTCGTAAAGGAGCAGGACTTATTACTCTTAGAAGCAATATTAATAGATCCATCCAAAATCGCCCATGGAACAGATCTATTGATGTTGCCAAGATCCTTAGCTGAAAAATGGGCAGAGAAACCTGAATCTGCAATGTAAAATGCTGCAGTGAAGTGATTACATTTTGTGGTACCTAAAATGCTTTTATCAAAGGATGACTTGACGAGACATCAAGATAGCTAAATGCTTAGGACTGCATGTCAATCAAAAACTTACATGCATTATTCAAGGTGCAGACTGAGCTTCAGTGAGGCAAAGGGAAAATACTAAACTAAGGTTTATGGAGAGTGTGTTTCTGTAAAGATAGGAGATATCTTTTGCAATCTAAGTACATTCATTCTGTATCTTGGACTAGATGTGTGGGGTGTGACTTTACCAACTGCATGGGGAATTAATTTAACCCATAGTGTCTCATTTGGGAGGTGGGGGAAATACATTATCTCAGCCTGGTGTGGTTCCAGGACCCAGTCAGGGCTGCAGAGGTTTCCCGCTCTGTGCTGGTAGCCCAGCAGCTAATGGTTGCCAGTTTAGTATGCAGTGAAAGAAAGAGCTGCTGTAAAGAAAATGCCTTTCCTTTCCAATAACAGGGCAAGAACAACTCAGCTGCAATTCAGACTCAGCCCAGTGATCCACCATTTGAGTGCTCCCACACCAAGGGATATTCTCCGTCAGCAGGAAGTCCTCCTCTACTCCCACATTTTGGAGACCTAACACTGCAACTTGCCTGTTCAGCATCTCAGTGCGTGTCCTGATCTTCACCTCCCTTGGAATGGCCAGGAAATAGCCAGGTCCCATTTTCAAGGATCCCCAGAGACCTGGTGAGACTTGTTTCAGTGACTAGCGCTGTACACAGACTCAGCTGCTGAGCACAGCAATGCTTGTCAGGAACACACAAGTCCTGCTCAGGAGTGGGACATGCAGCTGAAACTGTCACTGATCTTTTTTTCAACACCAGAGCTGTACAAAAGGCATGAGACACATTCTCTGTGCTGCAAAACACCAGAATGACAATCAGAGTCTAGCTTAAGCAGCAAAAGCAACCTTTCTACAGCAAGTGAACAACTAGAAGACACAATTAAGGTGTCCCTAAGCCTTTATGCATGTACACATATACATGCTTTCTAACTGTGTCAGTGTCCTAAGGGTTGCATGCCTAGGAAGCCAAGGAAATATGCATTATACAGTCCAGGACTGGTCTTTAAAAAATTCCCAGTCAGTCCATTGACATTGTTTCCTACAGACCTCTCAGAGCATCTGACACAAAACTGTTTTTATTATGGAAGTGATCAAAACAGTGGCAAAATAATGTGACAAAGAATCAGGCAAATAATCAATGACAGCAGAGTCCAAGCTTGGGAATAACCCATCACCAGTCACACAAAGGGGAGGAACATATACTTTAGCTCCTTCCCTCTGTGTGGAACAGCTGCAATATGGGGCATCACCTGAGAAAAGGACAGGCTTGAATTATTGCACTGTTAAAACCAGGAGTGAAGCAAAGGTAAACACAGCTCATGTTTGAATTGCTGTCTCCTTGCAACTATCTAATTGCCTTCTATACCCAAAGGGTTTGCAAGGCAAGAGTGGGAGCAGAATGACAGAGAACTGCCTTGAAGATGTTAAATATACCTATTAAGGAGGGAAAAAAGAAAATTTTCCTACAGGGCACATGTATCAATTAAAGCTTTCAATGGGGACACCTCCCTTGTGCTCCGAAGATTAGCACTGGCTATGTTACACAACTCTATTTATGCCTTTAGTTAATACAAATGAGTAGTTACCACACCAGTTATGACTTTTTACAGTGTACATAAAGTTCTTGATTCAGTGAAGAGACAGGGCCACTGTTTAAGCTTAGCTCAGCATTTAGCAAGCTTTCCTTCCTAGATGTTTTGGTTATTTAGGAAAGCTTTAACCTCTACAATGTAATGAAGGACTGGAAAGTTGTAGGGTAATTTGTAGGAGAAAGGGTGTGCATGAGGATATATGCACTATTATAAAGCTCAATAAATAATCACGTGAAATTGCTGGCATTTAGGACCCTCTAGAGGGGAGCTTTCCCAGACGGCTGCTGATCCCTCATACCCTGAGTAATTCCCGATTAAATCCACTGACTTTGTTGAAGTGCATGTGACATCAGAAACCTACCATGTATTTCCAAAATGCACATTAATTGGCTCCAGACAGTGGCAAGGAGGTTGTACATGGCTACAACCGTAGGGCCTCAGCTCCTCTATCCCTAGGGTGGCTTCAAGGGAAAGTGGTGCAATGCTCAAATGGTCAGAGCTGTGGGAATGATGCAAGATGTCTTCCACTTGCATTTTATTGAGAGAGCCCATAAAATTCAAAATCCAGCTGTGCGGGTTGGTTCAGCCTGCCCATTAAGAGGGCAGCATTTTCTCATGCCTATGGTTGATATGGTTTAGGCACATCTCTGTACTCTCTTTACCCCCTTCTCTGCACCCTCTCCATCTCAAACCACTGCACAGACATGAAAGGTGGGAACTTGTCTTTTGTACGTGAGAGTATAAAACGCTTCTTGATTTTCACTGAAGAACAATAATTGCTGCTTCACTTTGATTCCCTCTCAATGCTAAGTTTCCCTCGGATTTACTCAGGGAAAACATGGACACCCACACCAGGGTAATCGGACTTCTTTCTTCTTAACCTCTAAAACATAGGAAAGGGGCAGCTTGGTAAAGTGACCCGGACACATGTTACAACAGATAATCAATGGCTCTAGCAAAATGCACATGAAAGCATTTCAAGCCCACATTTCAGTAAACATTCTCCAGAATCTGTGGCTATTTATCAAATATGAATGCACTCTTCAGGATGAGGATCTCATTTCCCCTGGTGTTTTTGTTCCAAAAATAATTGGAAGTGACAATACAGAGAAAGATGATGTTTCAACTTCATGTTTAAAATAAATATAAGGCTGTCATCAGAGCCGGGCTGTCTTGTGAAGATCCCTCTCACAGAAGTCAACAGGCAGCTCTACTGATAGAGAATCGTGTTCCATTATTGATTAGCTTTTAAGTTCTTGTTACATATTAGATTAGGATCGCTGTATGCATAGGGAATGAATAGCCCAATTACAGTCTAAAATAGCTCATCTCAAAGTGGTTTAGGATTTTGATATGATAGAAAGAATTTTAAGGAAATTACAGGGTTTATTAAAAAAGCCTTTAACGGAGATATTTACATTTTTATTGCAAGGCTTTTCAGAATGGGGAGGGCAAACTATCCATCCTTATATTACATACAAGGCTGGTTTTAGCTCCTTCCCAATTAGCTTTTCGTATCTTTGAGAGTTAGGGGCTTGCTGTATGGGGGGAGGTTTCCTGCACAAAAAGTACCAGACCAAGCAACCCCAGAGTTACACCTCCAGATTCCCCCAGTTTCAATGAGAGTGCCCTACACTGAAACCTGCACCAAGTTTCTGAGTGCAGCTGCTGAGAGGAAAATCTATTGATGGAGCTGAAAGAGTCCCAGATTCCTGCCCTGGCCCTGAAGGGAATTGGCATTGACCACAAGCAATTTGGAGCAGATTCAGGGCTGATCAAGCACATCCCATTTCTCAGCAAAGACACAGATCCCAGTGACTCTTGTGGACATAGGAGCAGCACTCTTGTAATAAGGCATTCCCAAGAGCACTGCTTAATCTGCTTTAGTGTTGTCAGTTTTGTAAGACTGGAGCAATTCTAGGCATTTATGCTTAATTTTCAATAACGAGTAGTGTTTTTGCTAAAATCTAGCGATCTTGAGGCCAAGCCATTTTCAAGACTAGGTAAGCAAAGCCATAGCTGAGGGGGTACAGAAGCCCAAACTCAAACCTCAGCTCTCCATATCCACTCATCACAGCACTGACAATATCACATTTCAGTTTTCATTCCCTATAACCTCCCTGAATATTTTGGTATAGAAAGCAACCACCTTTTTTCTACAGAGAATTTCTATCCTTCAGTAAGGTGGAACAGTTTTAAAAATAGATCTGACTTTCCCTCAGATTTGCCTAATTAATCATTCCCTTCATAGGTTAATTCCAGGCTAGCATTGACCAGATCTCCAGCAAAGCATGGAAAAGGTCACCAGAAATAGATTGCCAAGGCCTGGAAGGGACTCTGGGGACAAATGGTTGCCACTATCCAGCACTGTGAAAGTGTGATTAAAGGTAAAAGGGAGAACCAGGTGGGAGAGTTGCATGACCCCAGGATCGTTGCCAAAGAAAAACAAGTAAAAGCATTTAACAAGGACTCCAGGCCCACTGACTCACTCCTTTTGGAAGGAAAACTTCTGCTTACTGAGTTGTACACCACTGATAGATTCATAATATTCATATTAGTGTGCCGCATCAGAAGTTCCCGTTCCCTTAGTTTTCCATGGCTGCAAGCAATGCAAGCACACAGAAGGCTTCCCTTCAGCAGTGAAAGTGAGTCCTCATCTCTGTGTGCACACAGGGCCACACTGGCCACTCAGGTCAGACATCTCTCCTCCTCACCCCTCCAGAACCGTATGCTAAGATATCCCACATGAATTTACAATGCCTTTCCGAATGAGGACCAAATCTGTGAGGTGCTTAGTACAGTAGTCTAATGCAGGGAAGTAGTTTTTGAACTGAGGCTGCTCACACATGTTTAAAATTGAACAGGCTCAGGACAAATTGCCTTGTGTCCCACAGATGGACACTTGCTGGCTGTGAACTCCAGAATACAGCCCTAATAGATGTCTGCTCCACTTTGTGCACATCTGCAACTTAACAGAGAAATCCATAGCTTCGTGCAGGAAAAGGACAGATGAACTTAACAGGAAAACAGGTTGTCTTGAGCCCATGCAGCTATTTTTTTGAGCCCTGGGACACTCCTATCTCAAGTGCACAGGTACAGCTGCAGATTCCAATTAACGGGTGGTGGACATGCCTGGTGGACATCCAAAAGAAGTGAAAATAAATTACACAGACTACATGAGAGATAACTTCCTGGATCAATCACTTGTTCTCCTGTTCTCTAAGTTCAAAGTGACCCTTGGTGCAGGACACTCTGTGAGGAAATGCCTTCAGGAGTTCATGGGCTTTGCACCCTGCTCATGCTGCAGGGGAGTTTTACCATCTGGTCCATTGAGACAGGCCCATCATCAGCACAGCAGAAATTCCTACCTGAGGTGCTTGTTGGAAAAACACATGGGGCAGGTAAAACCAGGCAGTCAGTGCCTTTGTTTTTCCAGGGTGATGAGAAGTGGAGGGGGAGTGTATCTGCATGGCATCTGCATGGCTCAATGCAGGGATGTTCACACATGTGGGAGTGTGAAGCAGTCCAAGTCTGGATATCACCTGCCTCAGCTGAGCAGCTTTAGACTTGAACTTGTGGAGGAAAGCAGGGCTTATTAGACAAACCTCAAGCACTGCCCCAGTGCCAGCAGGCTGCACGTTACCCTCCCAGGTGTCATGGTGTGGCACAGCCCCAGCCCAGCAGCACTGAGCCCGGGGCCAGGGGCGAGCTCCTGGCACACTGATGTCCTGCACAGGGACCTGTGTGGGGACTGAGCAAAGCCCCCATGCCTTGGTCTACTCCTGAAGCTGCTCCACCTCTCAGCAGCTCTGTTCGTCCCTCCAGATTCTTGTTTCTAAATACCCTTTTACTCAGCCTACAGTGAGGACAATTTCCGTTGGACAACAAAGTTTTTAGAAACAAACAGACCAAGCTGACAAATGCACGGTGGATGTGCTGTAGCTCATTAGAACACCGTGTCTTCGACAGCCTATGTGGTCCATCATCTGCATTAAATAACTTGCACAATACTTACCTGTCCAAGGGGAGAGTGTACTTTGTTTATAGTTCTACATTTTGCAGCCTTTAAGCAAGACCAGAGTGCTCTCTTAAAAAAAAAAAAATATTGTTACCGTCATAATTATCATTATCATTGCTATTGCTAACACTACCTCATGCTTAGAAATGGTCCTTTGCTTTCCTTTACTGCAGTAAAGCAAGAGCAATTATGCAGCTTCATCATTTCTCTAAAGGGCTGTGGGAAAAAATGTTGCTTTCAAGAAAAAAAAATTCTATTTTTTTACAAATACATAAAATAAAATAAAATACTCAAGGTATTTTTGAGAGGCATTTTCACATATTGCTGAAATTACACACAATGTGTGAAAATTTGCATAACAAATGTGACAAGATGGTTACTTAAGGGACTGAAACAGAAGGAATAAGATATATATTAGATACCTCAGCTCTCATTAATTATTATTCTGAATAAGAAATAATGCCAGGAGCAAAAGGGGTGCCAGAAGAAGCGATAGGGAAATATATTATAATGTATCTAAAAACCTTTAAAAAGTATAATAATAATTAGGAAATTATTGCACTACTGATCTTTTTTAGTGGCAGAGAAACCACCTGTTCACACTTTTATTAATTGGTTGCTCGCCTCTTCCTTAAAGATGGTCTGTGAAGATTGTTAAAGGAAAAGAATACTTTCTACTCCTGAGTAGAAAGGAGTAAGAATTCATGTTATGCAGGCAAAAAAAAAAAAAAAAGAAAATCCCTATCAAATTCATAACTTTAATTAAGAGCCATGTGGAAAGGCAGAACTACTTTAAGACTGGTTTGTACCAAAATACCATTTGGCCCCCACCACTCCCCTCATTCCTGCCAGCCATGCATGGAGATGAAAGCCCAGGAGTGTCCTATTGCTGCATCGGTCCCTGCCCTGCCAGTGCTGCCGGAAGGGGCACAGCAGAGTCACCGTGGGCACTTGTGCACACTGTGCTCCATAATTATGGCAGGCAACTTTGCAAACACTTCTCATCATTCCCTCCTTCAGACTTGAAACATTTATGCTTTATCTCTCCTAAAACAGAGAAATCCATTTTTCTATCACCCCGTTTCCTTCAAACCTCCTGTGGAAGCAGCACAGAATTTTCTATTTGCTCTTTGCTGCAGCCAAATCTTGTCTTGGGTTTACCCAGAGCTGTCTTGGCCTTTGCTGGAATCACCATCTCCCACAGACAGCAGCCTTGCTGAAAAGCCAAAGGGCATAGCCATTCTTCCTGTTAATCCCCCTGATGTTGCTTTTGTCCTACTCCCTTGCTGCAATCCCTTCTCTCTCAGCTCTGCTGTGTGGAGGCTCTACCCTCACTGTTTCCCCCAGGGAATCTCGTTGGAAGGTGCCCCTCTGCCTGTGTGCTCCATCCAGGGCCACAGTGCAGGCACCTCCACCACTCCCATCCCATTCTCCTGGTCCAGCCTCACGTGGGAGGTGGACAAAGTAAGCTCAGCATGGTCAGAAATAGTGAGACCAAAACACTTGTTATGCAATGGCACTCCCAATTTCACAGATGCCTGCTACCTCATTGTCCTGGAAATAACTCCATTCCCTGACATCTCTGTCCCCTTTGGAGCCTGCGAGCTGGGGCAGGCAAGCTGGAGGGGAAAGGAGGTGGAGAGGGAGGCAAAACACTTCGCCAAGGGTCCTCTGCTGGGAGAAGGCAGGCAGTGCCAGTGTACTGCGCTCCAGCTGTGAGAGGCCCCCTGTCCCCCCCTTGGGCTCTCTGTGCCCTCAGCTCTGCACGGCCCTGCACGACACTTGGCACCCACAGCAGGGCGAGCATCAGCAGTGGCTCCTGTGCAGGGCAGGAACCCCTTGACTCTGCATCGGGGGGCTGGAAATGTGGTTTTACTGCTCACGCCTTCCTTGCTGAACGTGACTGCAGCAGTTAGTAAAAGCTAAATCCATTTAAAATAATTTTAAGAGGGAAAATAAAGCCCTTTCTGGGGTTATTATTTCTAAGTCATGTTTTACTCTGGCATGAATACACTTTTGGAATGCATGAGAGCTTGCTGCACCCAAGGCAGGTAATAAAGGTCTATTAAAAGACACCATCTCTGTTTCCTAATGCTCTATTGAAGGTTCATTGATGAAAATAGCCATCTGGCTGCTCTCATCAGCTTTAAGGAATTCCATAAAAGAATGAAATATGATTTCCTCATAATTGCATTTCTGTAAGATTTATGACAATGTGAGTAACAAATAAACCGGACACTTGCTGAACAAGACTCAGATTTAAGATGCGCTGATGCAAACGAGGAAGTGTCCAACTAGGAGATGCATTTCTTGGGAGAAATTTGAAAGTGTTTGCAAAAGGCATGAGTTACCACATACACCTAGCTATGTTCACTGCTGGTGTAAAGATAAACGGCACCAGGGAGGCCAAGGGTACTGCATTGGAATGCTCTAGCAGTAAATTTGGGTCTTAGAGACCAGTCATGTGAACAGTACAGCTGAGAAGAGGACCTTGACAGCATCTGGAAGATGTCCTGGGTACAGCTACGCAGCTGATTAAGCAGTAGCATGTTCTTTTGCCACCTACATCTGATGATGTTGCATGTGCAAAGAACATCGCATGCTTGAGAGGAAAAAAGTAGGCCCTTCATGCCTGGCAACACTGTTCATACTCCTGCCAACAGTGAGAGTGGGAACGGACTCTGTGATTAGTGTTGTGGGATAATTAAATCCCACTTGCCAGCTATTCATCTGCCAGAGTGCAATGGTCATCGCTGTGTCTTTTTACCATTATGTCAATTATATAGTCCTGTGATCTTTTGACTTCAGGATCATCTAAAGCATAGGATTGACACTGAGGGGATTCTTTATCTATTTCCAACTCTGATAATGTTTTTTTGTGTCACTTAAGTTTTTTGTCCTCATCTTTTCAATCTCCAAAACAGGAATAATCATAGAATCATTTAGGTTTGAAAAGAACTTTAATAATTCCTTGCCCCTTAGGAGGCAATCAGATACTACAGATGTAGGCACCACTTAAACATTTGTAAACATGCCCGTGTCACTGTAGAAATGGCAGTCACTACACTCTCACTCAGTGCAAGTAAACTATTTAGTTATATGCAGTGAGGGCCTAAAATTGCTAATGGATGCTCATTTCTGAGGGTACTCCAGCACGATGAGTATTTGACTCGCCCACCTGCGTGTCCTCAGCAAGCTCAGGGGTAGCCCAGTCCCACACAGAAGCTGAGAGGAGGTGGTGGGCATCAGCTGATCAGTGATACGTTTTTTTTTGATTTTGAATCTATAAAAATTTTTGAATTCACCAAAATCTGGGTCCGTACATACACACATCTCTCAAACACCCTTTCTCAAGAATTCTCTCTCAACACTTTCTCTGTTTACAAACACATGCATTGTAAGACTTCAAGCATGCATATATTTGAATGCTATTTGCACCAGAAAAGCTAGTAACCAGCAATGAAAATTTTACTAAATTTTTTAACTAAATTTTTACTAAATTTTACTAACAATTTGTAGCTTGTCACAGCCATAAGTCAGAGCAGAGTATGAGATGGGAAGAGCCAGCCATTTTGGGTAGTCAATATTACAGCCACGCCTTTAACACCCCAGTTATTCATTTGGCCTCTCATTTCTATTTTTTTTCCAGCTAACTACATCAAGGAGACTTTATGAAAACTTTTTCCAAGTGTTTAAAATTAGAGCAGTTCAGTTGTTATTTCAGTCCCAGGTTACTGAGGTATGTCCTCACCTCTGGCATTCATTTGTGAACATTGGGCATATCAGAGATTAATTAAATCAATGGCAGAAATCACTTCAGACTTGCTTTCTGCTAGAAATCACACACAATCCTGACTCTAATCACTCGGCACATAAAGAAACTTTAATTGATAACCCAGGTTTAATATCTATCAGGAATGGATTCTGTAGGAGGAACAGAGCAATGTTCCCTGTAATCATCCTGGAGGAGATGGAAAGCTTGTTCTACCAACATCAAAGAAGATTAGGCAGCAGAAGCCTGATAGTAAAGTAGCAATTATGCAGGGTTTTTTTAATTCTGTGCACCTGCTTCATCAAAATAATAGGCATCTTTTAGCAAAATAACCTGAAACTCAGTTCACTGACTTTCAATTATCTGATGCTGGGAAATGCATCTAGAGAGACATGAAAAAAAGGTGATAGACACACAGAGAAATAAAGAAAAGGGGAAAATTAGAATGAGGAAAAATATGAGGGCCTAAGTAAGTGGGTGTTATAAATATCCTATGCCTCGGGCTGAATATAGAACAGGAATACTTTTGCTGAGTTATGACTGTGGCATCAGGCACATCTGACCAAATCAGTCCCTGGTGGAGTGCCTGTGACTACAGCAAACAGCTTACACGAGGGACAGATTTGGCTCATTGCTTTTAAGGGGAATTTTAGATATCAAACCTTAATGCAAGCTAAGGAAGCACAATGTAACTCCCACTTCAGGCTGTAAAACTCAAAGCAAAAATTACTACCCTCAAATTCTCCTTCATCAGGTGGCCTTGCTATGCAAAGCTAGGAATGACCCTGTAAGTTTATTTCAACAGGTGAGTCAGAAGTCAGGCTAGAGCCCATCTTCCTTGGAGGTGGGAAGGGGAAGAAAGCCCATATACAGTCTTGGTTTTCTTAAGGAACTACATCCCAACTTTCTGGAAAAGCACAGGGGCTGACTCTCAGAGCCAGAATTAAGAAGCCTGCCTGGGGCTTGGTACCCTTCCTTGTTCAGATTTAAGGGCGTTGCTTATTTTTAAAACATCCCAACGTTTTCTGAAAACACTTTTAGAGATGTCAGTGGGCAACTCACTTCAACATCTCATGATCTGCAGCCCTGGCGCCTCCAAAGGCTGAGCATAGCAGAGCTCCTAACAGAGAAAAGCCACATTACCAGCCCCATTATCAGGTAGAGTTCTTGCTAGGCTTGGGTCAAAATCAAAGACAGCACTTTTCCATTTTTTCGTCAGCTTTCCATCCCCGTTGCATTTACTGTGCCCTCTTACACACATCTCAGTCTCTCCTCCATTACATACAATCACCCACATCTCGTTCTGACTCAGAAATGGTCCCCAGTGGATGCTCAGGAGAGCTGCTCTCTGTTTTATCTCCTGAACTCCCATCTCCCTGCAGAAGAACCCGAGGCAAAGGGAATTTACCACCACATCCTCCTCTCCACATCTCCTGACTCTGCAGCTCCTCCAGCTTGATCACAGCCCTGTCTTTAGAGCTCTATCTAGAAGTTGGTGGCCCTGGGAGGCAGCACTGTGGGTGCAAAAAAAAGGTGCAACAGTGCAAAAAAGGTGAGCTCTGTGTGAGGCAGAGCAGGTGCCCTCCCTGGAGCCGTGCTGTGTCCTGGCACATCACACATCCAGCAGGCAGAGGCTGATCCTTCGGCAAGAATCACAGCCACATCCCACTTCATGTGAATGAAATACAAGTAATTCCATTGTAATTAAGTAGGAATTTTTGTGTGAATTCCAAATGAACCTTTGTAACATTTTCATTAGTCCTCAATACACCTCTTATTTTACCTCATTAGAATTATTGGTAATAAATGGTAGTAACTGAATTGTAATTAAATAGGAATTAAAATTTGACTTCCTAATGAACTACAGCAAAGCAATCACTATTTCAATATACATTAATTGCTATTCTGTTAGGAATACAGGCAACTTATTTTTATTGAATTGCTACAAATTATAATGAATATATGGCCTGAGCCTACAAAATGGTCTCACATCAGTAAGTGTGCCTGGTAGATGTCAGCCAGCTGTGCGAGCAGATCTACCCAAGGAACTTGGGACTGGCAGCATGTTAATACCAGTAGAGAATACACTGGATTATGACATTTCCAGAATAAGTTTTCATTTCAATATCTTGCAATTAATTTACAAACAGAACAAAGAAGATGCCATTGGGGGTGCCATTGGGGAAGTGGACTAAAAGGTGTGAGAAACCAATAGCAATAATACCAGACTAGTGCATTTTTATGTTATAGGCTCTGTTTGATTATAATAAAAGTGCTTTGTAATATATCCTAGGGTGGTAAACTGCATATAGAAAACCCCATTTTATTATTTATACATTCTCTGTCTGTATATAGAAATACATATAACATATGAATGAATAAAATTTCACTTCCATGACTGCTGTAGATTTAAAAGCCCCAGATTGCTGTTGCAGGTCTGTAAAAGGGAGTGCTGACTATCTAACAGGGAATGGTATCCCCAGTCAGGGCAGATGTTCTGGTTCAGTGGGATGGGTGGGGGAGCGAACCCAAAGCTTTTTGTTGTCACTTTGAAAGCTGGCCGTATGCGTCCCCTTGAGCAGCCTTCCATCTCCACAGTGATGGACTCTGCACTGAATTCTCCAGGCTTTAACAAGGGTGTTAATTCCCCCATTAACTACTGAGGAGTTTTTTCACCCAGGCTCCTCATTTCTGACCTGTCATCATCACCTCATGCTGTTGATTGCCAGGGGACAGCAGCAGCCAGCCATCACAAACATGGGACAGCCAATTTCCCTGGACACGGAGTGAGCCAAACACACTGATGTGGTCACAAGGTCTGTCTCAACATGGTTTTACATGCCCTGAAATATCGTCATGTCTCCATTTTTCACCATTGCTATCATTTTACCTCTCCTTGTACTGCAAAGACAGTGTCTGAGTGACATTTACAATCCCTTTGGATTTCCAGTACCCAGTAGGTGAAATTCAGAATCAGGCTCTGGATAGGAACTCTGAGAGCCAGTCACATGTGTGGGCTTGGGAGAGGGCAAAGCTCCCTGCTTAGGCATCTTTGTTATACTGAAATTTAAATCACAGAGATTGAACAGGGGAAGCAAACTCACTTTTTCAATTTTGTTACCTGATCAAAACTCTGAACCTTTCTAGTGCTGGAGAGTGTTCACATATCATCCACTTTCCATATCCAGTGCTGACAAAACAATAAGGCAGGAATAACATAAGTTGTGAGAAAACTAGTCTGTCTCATAAATCTTCACAGGAAAGTGGCTGCTGTTTTATGTTATTGCAGTGTGTTGTTTCCAATGAAGTGATTACTGTTAGATGTATTTTTAAATTGCTTTTGGTATTTTTAAAAATACATGACTTTGAGAGTGATAGAAATGAGATCGAGTGGTGGTAGGCAGTGCCTGCAATATGATTAACTTTTTCCCAGACCAGCTTCTTCTGAAATTAAGGTTACCAACACAGCTGTTGTCAACTTTGCCCCAGCTGAAAAGGACTCATTGGAGTCTGTTTGATGTGTGCAATTATCCGATAGCCCAGCTAAACCCTCCTCCTGCTTCAGACACTACATGGGCTTGCGTTCTGCTTCAGGATGTTTGATTAATATTTGCTAGTGTTATTTTAAAGTGTGAATGTGCATGTTTATGCACTAAAGCCCTATAACACAGAGTCTCAAGTTACATCCTGTTGTGACTGACAAGTTGTGGTTTCTGTCCATGGACGGGAGGAACTGCTTTGTGTGTTAACAGCTTCAACCAATGCACACACGCTTCCAAAAAGGCTGAGCTACATTTTAGATAAAGTTCATTTGGAAGACATTCAAGGCAATAAATATCTAGTGAGAGGTTTTCTCAGGGCTTTACAAGTCAGTAAAACTCCAGGTAGATTTTACCTATCAAGGGCTTCACTTGTGGCTTGCTGAGTTCACATGGTCCTTTTCCTGCATATCATCACATCCCTTCCAGAGGCTAACGAAGCCTGTAACCATCCCAGGGCCCACCTACACGGTCCCTTTGTGCTCCACAGACCAGGCACTACAGGGTTAAGCTTACTCAGACAAGAGGAGACTCAATAAGAGGCAAAAGGAAAATGAATTAGAGGAAAATCAACAGGCAGCAAAGGAAAAACTAAATTACATTTCATGTACACACATGCACTCTTTTGGCTGGAGGGGCAGAAAACATAGCCAAAACCAGGCTGTTTTTATTCTAAACAGTGCATCAATCCATTGATTAATTTTACACTTTGTTCCTTATGAACCTGGGCTGGGGCCATGAATGCTGCTATGAAAAGAAGAATATAGCCAAAAAGGAACTCTTAAAAAGTTGGCAGCCGTTTCAAGGCAATGTGTCTGGCCAGCAGGAAGGAGATGGCTCCTCCAGGGAAGTGTATAGAGCTGTAAAACCATTTGTGAACTGGCCCAGCTCAGTTTATAAGGTGTGTGACTGACTTAAAGTCAAGTTTCTTGCACAAATTTGTGACTTGTAAATCGAATTATAAAAGCAGTCTTAAGTATCATTTTTCCAAAAGGGCATTACAAGATTGGTTAAGAATGACTGTATTTCCTCACAAATACCATTAACTTCGGAATTGTTTCCATTCATTACTGAGTAGAACAAGGACAGTTTACCGTAAATTGCTCCATGACATATGGTTCAACTGGTCAGCTTCATGGTATAAGAAGCATAAATAAAACAAAACCAAATAAAGGAATACAATAAAACACCATGGACCAACTTCAGTCTTGGTGTAATCAAATGCAAATGGAAATAAATGGAGCTCCATTCACTCACACCAGGGCTGACACATCCTTTGGCCACAGAGCAGAGGGAGGCAAACGTCACCTCTCCATGTTGCATCCCAGGAACATCGATGGTGAGCAGGTGCAGGCTACTAGCTCATAATTTTCCAGTTACCTGCTATCTGCAGCCTAGGTGTTTTTTTGAAAGCTTAATTTAGCCAGGATTTCTCTTTCGTAAGTGTGTATTCCTTTCAGCAAGTTAGGAGGTTAAGGAATGAGTTGGGAAACACCCTTAAAATCTCTCAGGGATAAGCCAAGAGGGACTTTCAGTAGGTGGAGATCTGTGTAAGGACCCCGGAAAATCGGACAGAAGCAGGAGGGATTTCTGCCTATGGTATGTCTTACTTGTCATCCAGATCACATTGCTTAGTGCCGGAGAGGGAGGGGAGTTTCCATTCATAGGAGGTTCACCAATCCCAGGACACTGCTATCTTGTTTGTATGAGGCAAGGAATAGCACGAATCCCACTTACTGACAGCAAAAATCACCTTCTGTAGAAAACTAACACAAAAGCAGGACACCACTTATCTGCCTTAAAGTAGGGATCAGCAGAGGCCCTGGACAGCAAGGGTTTCACCCAGGCAGTCTGACCATTCCCTGGATGGACACACTGGGCTCCACAGTCACACTGCTCCTGACATCTGCCTGTGAGTTCTGCTCAATGGTGAATGTGACTTGTGATCAAATTTGGCAACTGTGATGAATGATACGTGGATTTAGATGAGTTCCTACACCATTGCTCATCTAAGCCACAAAGATGACTTTGGATGTTCGACCACTCAATTTTCACACCTTCTTAGTGCCCACAACCTCAGCATAAACACTTCTGAGCAAACAGGGGCTCCAAAATCTCTGCACAGAACCAATTCTTACCCTTCTCACTGCATTTCAGTATTGCTAATTGCTAATTAATCACAGACTTTACCCATCCTCCCTCCTGCCAAAGTTTTATGGTTGAAGTTTTGTTTGAACTATGCTTCTCCCAGCTGAGCAGTGCTTGAGGGTCAACAGAGCTGTGCCATGTACTATGAAAAGTGATCCTTCTTTTAAGAGGCCTCGGTATTGAAATAACTTTTGAGTTAATGTTTGGAAATAACTTTGAAATGAGGACTTGCACAGATTTGTTTTCTTAGTGCAGCAATTAGCTCCTTCCCTT
The DNA here is from genome assembly GCA_013396735.1 of Grallaria varia. Lineage (NCBI taxonomy): Eukaryota > Metazoa > Chordata > Aves > Passeriformes > Formicariidae > Grallaria > Grallaria varia. The sequence continues at coordinate 218,751 of VWZG01009896.1, read as the reverse complement.
CAGCAGTGACTGGCTGCAGTACCTTCTGCCACGTCTGACACATTAAACAAATTATTCGCTCAGTTCATTAGTTGGAAATACGCTTTGTAATACCTGCCGAGTTACAGGACACACAGCAAAGCCACAGTTCACTTCAATTAGAAAAATTAAGTCAGGCTTTGCTGCTCCTGCATAAACAAAAAAAGGATGGAAAGGAAAAAAGGTAAATAAGATACTTTTTTTCCTGCCACTCGGCACAATCAGTTTGCTTCAGCACACTGCCCCCCTGCTCTGCTCCTTTTTAATTATCAGCTCGTGATTCTCTCCTTCCCACCAAGCTGGACCACCTCAACAAAATCTCCCCTTGCCTCAGGTAGAAATATCCTCAGCACTGGTTACTTTTAATGAAACGATGATGTCATAGCCTCAAGAGACACCTTAGTATTTTTCCTGCCGGTCAGGCCCACTGTTGCAAGCAAGACTGTTGCAAGTGGTCTGTTCGTCGGGCTTTAGGTGGGCAGGCGGGAGGAAAGGTGGAAGCTGGGGCGAGGAAGAGCGTGGGTTGTCCTTCATGCTTGCTGGTTTCCAGTCAGCGCTCTGGGACGGACCCACAGCACAGGGGGAGCCCATGGGAGATGGGATGAGCTGTGGAGGCAGCACCCATTGATCCAACAGTGTTTCACCCACCCACCTGGATGGAAACGGGGCCATGGCTCGGTCTGCAGGTGTGCAGTGTGGATGGAGGAACACCTACTGCTGGTCTACATGCAGAGGGTGGAGCTGGACCCAGCTGAGAGCACGAGGGCTGTCCATGAGTGGGTGTGTGGTGAGCACGGCACAGGGACTGCAAAGGGCCACCTGGACATACAGGTCTTCCACCTTCATCACTGTCCAGCAGCCCGTGCAGGCAGGGCCCTGGCCTGGAGCAGTACAACATCCAGGAACTTACCATGCAGAGAATGACATTTAAAGAGAGAAGGGGACTCTTAAATACCAGTTAGCAGTTGAGCTTAACTAGACATGGCAGGGCAGGAGGACGAGGAGACCTCTGGAGCCTTACCCTGCTCTTCCAGCCTTATCATTCAAAGCAGCCCTAAAAACAAAGCCCAAATCCAGCCAACTTCAAGTACGTCCTTGAGCTCAAGATTTCTTCATCCAAAGGGCAGTCCTCCTTTCTTCACAGACGCTAGAGCCAGGCACTAGTGGTAACTGGTCAGGAAACACTGTGGGATTCAGTCCAGAATGCTGGGGTGCATTTTGCGGACAAAACCACCTGCAATTAAGCTCCTAAATACATATTCAAGCATCAAAACTGGTGACATATGGAGGCATCAAGATGAACCCTGGTACAGAACTGCCACCCTGAAACAGGTCTTAGGTGGCTTACTCCTTTTTTTTTTTGTCCAGTCAGATTTCCCCAAGCACAAAAAAAAGGTTTAGCCACTGCAGGCCAGCTGCACTCTTCCCAGTCACATACCATGGATGATACAGGTCTGCTATGCAAAAAACGGAGTGTGTAAAGAAAAGGATAAAGGAGAAAAGAAGTATAATAAATACTCCATTATCTCCAGCGTATATTATGCAAAATTTGGCATGAAATCTTTATCTCACATAAACATGAAGGTCACTTATTTGTTCATTAAATTCTCCTCAGTCTACATCATTACGCTCATAGTTTTTCTTATACTTAATGTAGTAGGGGCCTGCCAAACTCATTAGACATCAGCTGATAAATGGATTTGAACTCACAATCTGTTAAAAATCACACAGGCACATTAGAGCAATATTTTCATGACTTAGAGACTGTATACATTTAAATCTTCCCAGAGAGGATTTCAAGCATTTTTGATCCAGTGCAGCAGACTCAACACATAATTCAAGTCTGCTTGCTGTAAAAATTTACAGGCTGGGATCTTAGCATCACTAGTCATAAATCAAAGCTGTGCACTTAAAAATGTTATGGTTGCAAAACTGTTGGATAGGGTGTAAACATCATCAAGCTCATTGTCATGCAGCATTTGCATTGGAGTAATGGGGGAGATATTGTTAAATGTTGCATATATTTTCACTCTTCTGGCAGAATTTATACACATAACATATAACCCTGTGTAATTTCCAGCCTGGGCAAATCTCTGGATGAGGAAGAGCTTCTGAAGTTGTCTTGGATTCTCACCCTAGTGCCATGACTTCAAATAACCTTCTCCATGAAACATGGACAGGAGGGAACATGGGGCATGTTTATGCCGTAGTTTGTTTCACTTACTCATTGCTCTTTATTGTAATTTCCCCCACCTGATGATAAAATGCCTATAAAGTGTTGGGCTGATAATTTGCAGGCTCTCCCACTGCTCTGTTTGTTATAAAGCTACTCATGTCTCCAGGAGAGTCTTTCTTCCTTTTGGATTTATGAGCCTAATGAACCACTGTTATTCTCCATCACAGGAGCCAGTGATGCTGTGACATTACAGCAGGAAGATTTGAAAACTTATGAGAAAGCACTTGAAACAAACTGCTGCTCCTAATAAGTGCCTCTTGTCTTCAGTGTGGTCTGAGGAAGATCTAAGCGAGCTAATGAATGAAAAGAACAAACCAAGTCCTGCACTAACCCTGCAAGCTCCGCTGCAGGGTAAGCAGTGGAGTGAGACAAATTTTCTGCTGCGATGAAAAGTATTTATCAGTGGCAGGACACTGATAACACAGATCCACTGACAGGCCCACTCTGCATACAAGGAGCCTGAGTGCCCAGCTCTGCTTGGATCCTCCAGATGAGGGCTGTTGGATGTATGGGAGTAAATACAATTAAATTTGACTGCAATTAAATTTAACATTCATCTTACTGAAAGGCCTTTTACTAGAGCTGACCTGGCTGACTAGGCAACGTTTTGCCCCCTAGGTGCTCTAGATTCATTTAATATATCTTTTTCCAGGACCATTCTTGACAGTCACCAAACTGAGATAATTTCAAACTGAAAAAGTGGAGGAGGAGAAAAGGGATCCCTTTCTGAAGACCAGCTACAGATGTCTGGTCATCTTGTTATTTCCATTTCTGCCCGCCACAGGAGGACACAATGCAGAGAAAGGCAGTTCCACGGCTAAGCCAACCCCAGGCTATTTAGGAAGTTATAGGTCATAACTCACACCTTCATCTCCACTCGGAGACCATTAGGAAGCCCATGTAAAACCTGGAGCACATGATTCATTGGCTGCCAGTGAGAAGCCCAGAGTTAAAAGCATGTACTGTTCAGAACCCCATTGTATAACCTGCTGTTATCAAAGGACAGTTCTTGGACCCAAACATTTACTTCAGCTACAAAAGCATAGAGAGCAAAACAGAAGCGAGTTGCCCAGTGCTTAGCAGTAAGTCAACAGCAGCGCTAGACGTGGAACCCAGGAGTCTTGGCTGGGAGTGCAAGCGAGACACCAGAATGCTCTGGCAAGGCTTCTGCTGCCTTTGGCTGTTCTGCTGGATTCCCAGAGACAAGTGGGTTGAGCCAGTTGAGCCATGCTGTGTGTTGGGGCAGAACTTGAGAGGATGCCAGTCCCTCCCCACCCTAAATGTCCCTGCCTGCAGAGCCAGCTGGCTCCCTCCAGGCTCCAAGCAGTCTCAGACAGCTCCTCCACAGCATGGCTGGTCAGGGTGCCCAACTGTAGGGTCCCTCTCCACTACAGTCATCTCTGACAGTCTTGACATACCCATTGCTGTCCAGGGTGGATGCGAGAAGTAGCTGGAAGTTATGTCTGTAGGTGAGCAATCTTGCCAAAATAGTGAGACCTTCCACCACACACAATGCTTGAGCATGCTGTCAACTCTGTATTATTCATAAAAGCTCTGCTGTCTGCAGTTGCTCTGTAATCATCACTTCTTTCATCACAGCACACATATCTCAGCAATTGTACCCATTATAAACCACCATAGGATAATGAGAAACAATGACATGCTCCTTCTTTCTTTTCTGTGATTCAGTGGGATTGGGAACTCAGTGCAATACAGATCATTTAGCCAGCAAAACACTTGTGGAAGATGTATGGCAACATGCCAGTCGGTGCTTTGAAAAGCTCAACCTAGGTGACTCTGTTAAAAAGTATTCAAAAGCCCCAATTACAATCAGTTAAATGCAATAAGCATGCAAATTATTTTAAAACAAACTTTAATTAATTTCAGCATATGTTTCACTTAGCCTGATTAGTCAAATCTGACTTTCTGAAAAGAAAAAATAAACATTTGCTAATGATGATTTACATATTACTGCTCACATGACCTGCAGTGTGTTCTGAGGCTCTGCACAGCACCAGGAAGCGACATCGTGCTGTGCCAAAGACCCCCAGCCTGCAGCCACCAGGTAGAGAGCAACAGAAATGTTTCTTTGATAAAACGCCTAGACATGCCCTAAAAGAACATGATGGCATCCCAGTAAGGGCTTTCCTTTCTGTTAAGTGCTCTTTGGGTGGAAAACAGGTGAAGCAGCTTGAAGTCTGGGCTCGGGGGACCCCAAACTGAAGCTCTGCACAGCCTGACCTTGGCACAGACCTGAACTTCAAGATTCCAAGTGAGAAACTTTTCAGGCAGCTGCATTCAGAATAATGAGAAGGGCTTAACCTATTGTTCAGAACCCACTTCCCTCTAAAACCACTGGAAAAAAAATTATCATTTGCTATAAACACAAAATTTACCCCACAAAATTGCTTATTCTCTGTTCATTAAACAGGGAGACAGGATGTGATAATCCTGCACAGTCAGAAGGCTAAATCCCTCTTTACGCCCGGGACTCCATTGTGGGAAGCCTGAATACAGCCCCCTCATACCTTTGGGCCTGAACCTCACAGTAACGTAAATATTTAAAAGTCCATGGCATTTTATATTCACCAGGCTGATAATGGAAATAGCTTTAATATCCTTACAATGCCAAATCCAGATTAACACAATAACAGTGGCTCCCAAGCAGTTTATTAGCACTCATATCCAATATGTAGAAATCTTGGAGAGGAAAAAAGGGTACAGAAAAAGTCCTGCCAACAAATACTGCACACTGAGCTCCAGGATGTTGTATTCCAAGATTTATTTTGGTTGTAGAAATCACATGGCACCATTACTTGGCATGAAAATAGGATAAAGAGAGAATGGTCTATGACAGGTGTTGCTTTAAATATTTTGAAGATATGCATCAGGAATAGTTCATAAAAGTGCTTCCAAAGTAGCTCTTACACCCACGGGCTTGGCAGTCCTCACTCTTAAAAAACATGAACTTGGCGTAGTAGTTCTCTAAATCTTTTAAACTATCTTAATCCTCCCAGTAATGAAACATGCAGTCAGCTAGATGGGTGCATTTATCTGAAACTCACTTATTTACAAGCAACTAAAACATGAAATTAGCTGGTCCCAAAAGGCAGCTTTGTACTTCCCAACTTTCTGCTGTCATAAATCAACCTGTTCAAGAGGGTGCCACATTTGTTTTTCCCATTCTCACATTCTGTATGAACAATAATTCCCCATTTAATGCCAAAGATGATCCTCTAGAGATGTCTCTACACAATTCATTGATTTCTGGCTTCTGTGGGACTAAAAGTGCATGTGTGTTGGCAGACATCAGGAGGTTTGTAAAATCAGGAGTTCTGGGAATGTTCCAAAGTAGGTTCCTTCACTGAGCAGTGCTACTGTGGTGCAGGCATCCAGTGTGAGCAGTAACAGCAGGATCACCACTTCCACCATTCCCTCTCTGCAGAGAGTAATCCAGCCAGCAGGACATTGGGCTGTACTCCACGTTTGTTCCCTTTGTACCCACAGCATTGCAGAGGCTCCAGTGCTCACACTGACAGCTACATGCACTCTTCCTAACCACTTCATAATTTCTGGAAATACTGGTTCTGCAGAATAGTCTGGTATCTCTTCCATGGGGAGGGAGAGCAGCCGTAACCTATTAGATATAAAAAAATCACGCCCCAACCTTCTGGCCAGGCTTTTCCAGGATTCCTCACCAGTGTATTCCCTGGTGGGTCCTGGTCCCATTATGCTGTTTCTGCGCAACAAAGTGCTCAGCGGTCAAGTAGCACCAATGCATAAGATATTTGCAGCTTTAGGATTCAAAATTAGTATTGAATTTTCCCATCAGGAAATTCCTTCCAGAAATTACACTGCCACAGGAAGGATCACTGGTTCGTGACTGCAGAGAATAACACACTTTGGAAGGAGGGAACACCGGAGCAACAGGAGATCAAGGCTCACAACTGGTAACTGAATAAGGCAGCCAGGCCCTGGGCCACCATAGAGCTTCTCCACGCTTCATTTCTGACTGGAAGATTATGCTGGCTGGCTTCTATCAGAAAAAGTAAGCAGCTTTTGCAAGGTTCAAACCTGGACATCAGAATTTGCCTTTTATTGTTCTTTTATAATATGGCATATAAGACAGTTTAAAAAAAAATATAAAATGGGCTGCTTTTCTCAGTGTCTGGGAGAATGGCATATTCCTAAATACACCTTCATTTGCCTTTTTACACCAAATTATCACCTGTCACCTGATCATTTCAGCTGCACAACTACTACAAGTATTTCCTTTTTTTTCTGGAACATTTTCAAGTACTGGATTTAAAACAGCACAAAAAAGCAGCATCAGGCTTGAGAATGCAATCAGGACCACAGAAATAGGAAAGAATCTGTTTCCACATAAACTTTTAGAAAAGAAACAGCAACTCTTCATTCATTCCTGTATCCTCTTTGAGGTCTGGAGTAAAGATTTGCTGGGAAAATAAGTTACATGTGAATATACCATATGATGAGTCAGAAAAGCTCTGGGCAAGAATTCAGCAAACCTCAGTTTTACCACTGTTCATATGCTTCTAAAACAAGATCCCAAGGAGCTTGTTGTCAGGCATGGGAGAAACTGGGCACGCTGGATATGCAGCTTTTGTCAGCCAGCAAACTGGATGCATGTGTGAGATGGAGGTGGCTTCTCACAATTTTTACTCTCCCCTAAATACAGCGGTCCTCAAATGTTTTTGGCCTGGGAACAACTGTTAACAAAAAACACTCTTCCAGAATCTCAGACTGTTCTCATCTTGCTTGCATCAATTTGAATGTTTTAACTCCCTGATGGAACAGGCAACACTGGAGGGTCTCAGAGGCGACACAAGAAGCTTACACTGTAAGAGATGGGCTCTTTTCTGACATGTATCAAATAACACCTCCAAACTCCTCTGGAAAAAGGGAAAGGGTGGAACAGAATAAAATATACAACGTGATAGCAAAGCTCCTTGTCTTTGAGAGCAAAACCCCCATCCTGTGAGAAGAATATGAAGGAAACAGATGTTCCCGTGTGGAGTTTAATGGTGCGAATGTTAAAGGGATAACATAATTTCTCCTATCTGCATGTCCCTTGCTCAGACTAGTAGGGCAAAACTTTTTCCTCCCAACATAATGATTCTTGATTAAGGGCCAGATTCTGACCAGTTCCAAGGTAAGCGAGCAGAATACTCTGACAGCACTTCCTCCACAAGTGCCCTGCATTAGAAGCTGCAAATTTAGCCCACGTGCTCAGGAAAGCCCAGACACCTTCCTCTAGGAATTTTTGGAAGTAGGCATTTCTTGGTAGGAATAATACTAGCACGGGCAGTACAGAGGTAAAGGGGTACCTGGGCAGCTTCACTTCCCAGCTAGTGACTATAAGTAGTTATGTTTTGGGGTCTACATCAGTTGGAAACCTCAGTTTTGCAATTGAGTTTCCACCAAATGTCCTGACCACAGACAGAGGTCCAGCCCTAAATTACAAGAGCCAACCAAGGATGCAAGTCTCTCAGACCCCTAAAAGAGGAGGGTGCACAGCACTAAACCCTCTGTACTGTTCCATGCTTCCTCAGTAATCTTGAGGCACCAATGGGAAGAATCTGGCCTCTAGAAGATTTTCAGATTTTATTGCCAGCTCATACACACGCTCTCAGTTTTTCTCATTAGGTTTTGAGCAATCCGATCGGGTAAGTTTCAGGTCAGCGCCTTTACTCTTAAGTGCACCCTGATTTATTTACAAACGAAAACAGAAAACACCAAGTACATTGCTGGGAAATCAGTAGTTAAGAATCATCCACATGACCATGCTATGACCATGAGAGCTCCTAGAAAAAAGGTCATCATGTATTTATCCAGCTGCAGGCTCGGTAGGAGTGTGCTCTATAAGAAGTGCTTTTAGCAACAGTTAACATTTTCAAGACAATATGTCAGCTAACGTAACCTTTGAGAGGAGGGTTCGAAGAAAGGTTAAGGGAAGTTAACCTAAATAGCTTAGAGAAATAAAGAGAAGTGTTGGAGGTAATTAATACTTGAGAGGAAATAATGTAAAGGAGAAGAAAGACTTATTTAAGGTTGGCCAAGTGCAATGTACTACAAGAGGTAATGGCTTTAAATTAAAGAAGGGCAAGTTTAAGATTAGATAACAAGAAAAAACTTTCCAACAGGAACAGTAATCCAACAGTGTAGCCCTCTGAAAAGAGAAGCAGCACAAGCATTATCAACAGACACATTCCAGCCAACACCAGCGAGCGCTCTCAGAGGGAAAATACCTGGGGTAAACCGCAAGAGATCCCAGTGTCTTGACTCAACAGTCTATAAAGACCACTCCAAAACCAACATCTATGATCCTGTAATTAACACACACATCACCTATTAATCTTACATGTTCCAATGGCTGCCTCTTCCCATTTAAAGCATACTCGCCTGACATAGATGGATGGGGGATTGTAGAACCATAATGTAGCCCTACCATGGATTATTGGTCTGATCCTCCCCTCAGACATGCATCACATCTCACCTCATATATGTTATGTTACAGTAAATTTTCAAAGACCAGCATTCTTCCCCAGAAAAGCCAGATGCAAAAACCAAGTTGGAAAAGCTAAAAAGTGTTTCAGGTATTGATTCAGCATGTTTAACTGACCACAGTTTGTAAATGTGCTGAAATGTTTCAAAATGTAAATGACTGGATCTTCTGACAGCATAGCATCAGCTCCAATTTTATGAGTATTTGCCATGATCTTTATAATTTTGATAGATTTGTATTTTCTTCCTCAATCTAATAATTTTCCTTCAGCCCACAATATCATCTGCTAACTTCTTCTTTGCAAGGACAGTTGTTCAACTGAATTTCAAAAAGATTTGATGGCTTCTGGCAGGGAATAGAAAATACAAGATGTCGCATAGTATGAAAGAGGAAACAGCATAAGACCTCCTCTATCACCCAGCACACAACATAATTAACAGAAGTATTGCTTCACTCTGATTAGAACCATATTCTTCGTGGCACAGTTGTTCTGCTGTGCATGTCTCTAAACCCAGACATTCCCTCAAGATTGAAACACCTCAGGAAAGTACAAGGAAGTTGAAGACATCCCACAGGAAACTAGTAACTGGCTCCAAAAGAACAGTGAGGGTATCAGTGGGGCAAAGAACTGCTGGATTAGAGCCAGATGAGCTGCGATATTTCTGTGCTTAGCCACCGCTGAAAACTGAGAGACAATGTCCTGTGCTGGGCTAGAATGACAGACTCAGAAACACAGCCATAAAATTAGGGCTGCTGGCTTTTCTTCCCAGCTTCATCATTTTTTACCAACAAGGTTGTGTGCAGAGCAATTCAATGCAGGCTTGCAAAGGTTAATTTATGGACTTCAAACCACTTGATTTAAGGCTGGGTTATGCTCTGCCCGCAGCTGCAAGAGGAGGTAGAATGAAGGGTTTACCTGGGGGACTTGGATGCAAAACGTGCAGCCTTGGCTCTCAGCTGAGGGTTGAAACCCTGGCTACGTCCAGAACCACAAAGCTTCTCACAGGCTGATGTTGCCTGATGAAAGTAGAAGTTGCACATCTGAAGCAGAAAGAGACAAAATCATCAGCTGGTAACAAAAACTGAGCTTCTGATAGCCACCCATCCTCAGATGCTTTCTCTGGGACTGCATAAGTCATCACACAGGCAATGTCTGTGTCATGTCTTTCTCCTCATGGGCTGTTCCCCAAGGCCATCATGGGTGCAGATTCCCCCATTCCAGGCAGGTTTCTGTGATGAGGTAGAAGGGTCTGCCTCAGACTGAGCTGTGATGGGAAGTTACAGTCTTCTTTGCAAGAAAAATTCTGCTCAAGAAGTTTACAATACTAAAACTTCTATTTCCAGAAAAGGAAGCAAAAAATATGCTTTAGTACTGTTAAATTTCCATGAGTGACTTTAATTTTACTTGCTATTGTACATACATTACTATACAGCCATATGAATGGCATCACAGGCACAGCCAACTATACGTGGCCTAGAAATCCATATCCATCCTAAGTCTGGGCTGGACAAAGAAATAAGAAGTCGATTGGACATTCAAGTAACAGACATTAAATTCAACATAGAAAGAACATTATCCCTGTTCATATGCAATTTTCCTATGTAACATCCTATTCCTACATATAGATAGAAGAAGTTTGGATGGTAAGGGGTCAAATACAATTCCACTATTTGCAGCCATAGTATTCTCTTAACATAGATTTTAGAGATGACATCTCTAAATCGTGTATCATCCAGAATTTGCAAAATACACAATCAAAAACAATTCTTACTGATTTATTTATTACCCAGTCTTCTTACTTCTCTGCTTACCAGATCTAGACTTGGTTTCCAGCATTGAAAGGTTTGGCTAGAATATCTACCTATATTAGCTATATTAGTCAGACCAAAAGATTAGTGGCAGAAAATTGTCCAGGGTTCAATGGCAGCATTTAATCTTACAGCTGCAATGTGAGGTGCTCCCATCCCTCCTCTCAGGAGGTTAATGCATGAAGGTTTATTGATGGCCACAGTGCCAGTGGGCTTGGGCGAGGCAATACAACAAAAAGAGTCTCTAAAGTGAAAACCACTGATTTACTATGCAGACTCTCAGACAGACTCAGGTCTAGAAGAATAGAATTCAGCTTGCAAAAAGAAAACTTTAAGCTGAATAAAATTGACCAAAAATTAAGTTTCTTTTCTGCAAAGAAACTCACAGATTGCTGCCAAGACTATCTCAGCACAGCACCTCATCATGTCTCTGCTAAAGAAATTGCTGCCTTTACAACTTCTGTTGCCTTCGAACAGGTGTCACATTCTGCCCCAGCTCTGTCACTCTCTGCAGAGTATTTCACATGCTCATTTAAGTAACCAGAATCCTTCGGAGGAAAATGAAAGAGAAAAGTCCACAGCTCCAAGTTTCCATGGCAGGACAGACACACTCGCTGGCCTGTTCAGGGAATCAGAAACCGGTGCTAAAGTATAAAATTCTCTCTGTACGTTAAATTACCTTTCCTCTGAGGAAAAAAAGCTGCACAGAGTTGTATTAAATATGGCTGTCTTCAAAGACCGCATGACCATGTTTGCCAAAAAATTTAATGGAGCTCAGTTGGCTATAAAGTACGAGCTGGGTATTCGAAGAGGTTTCGGCTCATCAAAGGAATCAGATATTTAGAACAGCTGTCTGACAGGGGCAAGAAACCAAATCCACATTAAGGTGGAGCTCGATAAATGAATTGGAGAAATTGCAGGATTGACATATGTGCAACAAGATCATATTTGGGAAAATAAAGTGTTCTTGTAAGTCATTGATTTGCCTCCTGGCATCAGTTTAAGTGACTTTTAGCAAAGTTACAAGATGATCTGTGATTTCCAAATTTAGGTTAAAGGTTACAGGTAACATGGTCTACCAGAATAAAAGCCCCATTTGCGGTTATAACCAGGTCAGACTTTGCCTATCATTTTTGTTAGTTCTTGTTTCATCAGCTACCTCAGATATTAGAAGCCTTACACTACATGTGTGAAAGGTAGGAGCCAAACAAGCATTAGTTGGTGACATTTCAGGTTTCTTCACGACCTAACCCTACACCCCCAGCCTACACACCATTCCTTGGATTTCCAGCCATCCACCCCACACTTTCCTACATCCATACCCTCCAACAACAGCATTCACCCTGTTGCTCCCAGATGGCTGAAGCGATGAGACATTTTCCCTGTGACTGCACTAGGCACTGGCTTCAGCTCTTCCTTCCCAGCAAAACAGTGGGAGCAACACGACTAATTTGTCTGCTACTGCCACAGCACAGCCTGTGTTTGGGTGCACCCAAAGCCTGCCCAGAGTCCCAGGGACTCTAGCAGAGCATGGCATGCATGGCTCTGTGCCTCAGAGCACGGCTGGGGCATGGCAATAATCTGCGCAAGGGAGGAAAATGAGCCCCAAGACTCCTCTGTAGCTGTTGGCAGTGACTGTACATCACACATCTGCACGGATTGTTTTTCTACATGAGTGTGATACTTCCCCACACAGCCACATGAGTCCCTGCCACTGCCACTCACGTCCCGAGGAGCTGCTTGCAGGAGCCTAGAGATCAAAACTCACCCCCTGCCTTGAGTCCCTCATCAGACACCAAAGGCATTCACACTCCAGAACAGGTTTCTATGAGGCTTTTATTAATACTGTACATTCCTTTGGTGACTGAAATTACTCAGTTTCTAGCTTGCTGTCTTAAAGCTCACAGGGGCTTATTATTAATGGCCCAGTAAAACAATATACAGCCTGTTGTATCTTAATTCAGTAGTCAGTAATGACCAACTTAGAGAAATCATTTTAGACCTATGGGTTTTCTAAGGCCTTTTGAAGGTAATGGCAGTAAAATATGCATATATTAATGTTACTTGCAGAAGGCAGAATATAGTGGCAGTATAAGCAATAATGCAGAACTGCATAATAAAAATTGAAAATTCTTTTCCCTAAGTGTAAATATAAAGTACCTCTGGGGGACATATCTAAAGGAAGAGTGTTTCAATAACACATAGTTAAACTCAAAATTATATTTTTCAAAGCTATCCAAGTATAGTCTAATAAATAAACCATAAAATAAAACAACATTTTACAAGGAAGACTCATACTGTATTTCAAGCTTTTTGTCACTCTTAAAATCATTATTTAATACAGACAGTTTTAGTCACAAAATTTCAAGAGTTTATTCAATATCTTTTATGTGTTTTACAAGGTTATTAGAGAATTTATTTTCTCTTTCCCTTACAGATTGGAAGGTGGGCAGTGATATATGAGCTTTCACATTTTATTTATTCACCAAACTGTTCCAGATGTGATCCCATCATTTATCCTCTGACACATCAAACCTGCTGCGTGACCTTTACAGTGACCTCTTTACAACATTTGCTTTCATGCTCTTAAAGTTATAGCAGCTTAACAGTGCTTGCTTCAGTGGGAAGACAAGAGAACTGATATTTGGGGTGGGGGGCTATAATTTAAAAAAGAATAAAAAATTAATTACACTCCTACAATATGAAAACTAAATCCAGGTGGTGAACTAGCCAGTGGAGTTATATTCCCAGAAATGTTTCAGTAATATTTTATTCTAAACAGTATTTCACCCCATGGGTTTGAATGTACTGGATTTTCCACAGGCTACATTTAGCAGGCACCGTCTTTCTCCCCTTCTTGTGATTTGTCACAGCAATAGGCATTCTTGGGGTGATACACTTTTTCTTTCATTAGCAAATAGAATGAGGGTCTATCTTCTCCAAGAACAAATTGACTTATAGTATATTCAAATTTTCCATTAATTAAAAGATATCTACATCATAGTGACCTTAGCACTATGAAAAAAAAAAAAACAACAAACAAACCAAAACAAACCAGTTTTGGCATCATATCTTAGGGAGTCAGTGAGTACACAAAATTATTCCAGGTACAGATCATTCATTCCAGGCATCTCCCAAAGCCCAGTCCTGGCCAGTTAGGAGTTTCCAAGTCTGGTGAACTTTTCCTTAGTATTTTTTTGGTTTATGTACTTCCACACTTGGGGTGATACCAGCAGTAGACATGCCTCCATTGTGGTTCCCACAATATTTATGGCCCACGGGTAGCAGAGAATCTCAAGATGCAAACACACACACACACACACACACATACGTGTACATACCCACACACAGCCTGAATCCAGGAGAGTTCTAGCCAAGGGATGAAGCTTTGATAGCATGGAAAAGATTCTGCACACCTTCTAAGTAACGACTCCCCACATTTCAATTCCACTTAGAAAAATTCCCACTGACCTAAACAGGAGTATTTAAGTCATGTGCAAACAAGAAACAAGTAAAACCTGGGAAAAGCTGTAGTGAGAACTTCTGGATAGCCTCTTGGTTTCCATGCCATCAGCTGTTTGCTCTACCTACATCTGCTGCAGAGGCATTTCACAAGAATGTCTGGATTTTTGCATTCATATCAAAGCAAAACCTAAATTGTCAGACACTGAAGAACCCCACAACTTTTTCACTAGTCCTCCTCTCCCTTCCTCCTCTCTTGATCACAAAGATGATCAGGACATACACCACTGCAGGGCAGACATCTGGCCTGTCAAGGTACTAGGACACCTGAGCCCACACTGCAGAATCGTGGTGTAAAAAACCAGAGGAACAGAATAATCCCAGCAAACCCTCCCACGGCTATACACAGACACCTGTGGTTAACCTAAACATGGGATTGTACTTCAGTGATTTTAAGCACAGACTTAAAAACTGAGTAGAAGGTGAGCCTGTATGATTTGTGCTTGAAGTAGGAAATCAGATTCACTCCTGCGACAGTGTTCTGAGGCTGTGGTTTACTTTTTTTTTGTTATTTGGTAGAAATAATGAGGTTTCTAAGTCAGATCTTAAAAAGCCTTGGTCTTGTAATATTACTTCAATAATGGAAAAATTGCATCAAAGAAAATAGACTTGTTTCTTCAGGTATAAATCAAAACACAAAGCAAAACTGGTAGAAAACAAATGCATTATCCTCATGTGCTGTGAAAACAGATGAACAGTACAAATAGTAGATCTGAAGATGCCAGCAGGAGAACATCACGAAGATCTCTGGAAGTACCACTTCCAGGTTAAGTGATCACAGGAAGATTACAGTAACACACCACCACTAAGTGATTAATTCTCAGAAAAGAAAGGAACGTGCGGTCCTGTTTTGATCACTTCTCTAGTTCACAGACTTACATTTCAGCTGGAGCCCTGCTTTAAATAAACAGAGCTGAGATTTGAAACTTTTTAAATAACACTCAGAAATAAAATTCAAGTGAGCTCCCCTGCTCGCTTTCTATCGCTTATCCCTGCTGGCAAAGGAAATGCAACTGTTGGCTTTTGAAAGCCACAAATTTGCAAGGGTCTGGGGCGTGAGCTGGCAGGAGGCTCAGACTCCTTGATGTTTGTAATTGAAAAGGACATGAAGTAATGAAGTAATTTCCCTGTCCCTATTCTCCATGTTTATCAGAGGCCTGTCTGCAGTGGAGGAAGGGTGACAGGGTAATCTGAGCCTCCACAGAAAACCTGCTTTTTCTCCAAAGTTATTTAGATTTCCATGAGCGCTGGCAGAATTTTGGAAGGAGTCCAGGCGAATGAAGGAATTTGGCTGCTCTGAAAATATCATACAGGAACTTTTAAAATTGAACTGATTTATGCCCTGTAATGTTTTCAATACTGTATAAATTAAGTTTGAGTTCCTAGCCTGGATTTTAAGAAGAAATTTTATATGTTATGAGCCATGAAAGAACTAGAGGAAAAAATATCTTATTGTATGATAATTCTACCTCTCCTATAAGAAGTGCTAGACTTTGCATATATAATGTGTTCAAAGGAATCATATGGAAAACGCATTACTTCGTAACATCAAAGGATGTTCCAGAATACCTTGAGGTCCTGACAGCTATTTGGAGTTTGCTAATATCACACAGCACTGTGAAATATATTAGCAATAGAAAGTCTGGATGTTCTGTTCACCACTGACTGACTGTAGAGCCGCGCTTGGGAAGTGTAGGCTTCTGAAGTGCATCATCTAGAAGTGTAACCTAATTGGGGGAGAAAATTATCTCCTACAAAGGACTGCTTGGAGCCACCTTTAGTCTTTCATGTGCAGATGGCAATGCCTGGGCATTTTTCCCTGGCGGATGTGCCAGCCTGTGTCAAATACTCCAAGCAGCGATGTCTACGGCACAGTCTCAGGAAGTCCTCTAGCGTCAATAAACAGCCCTGTGCTTTCTCAGGCTTTATGGTAAACTGTGAGGTTTTCAAAGGAAACCACAATTTGCACATCTAAAAAACATAAATATGTTTATCCATGGTGCCTTGTCCTCTTTCAGAGGGAGCTACAGCTGTAAATAGCTAAATATATTTTCCTCTTTTAATCAGCCATGGACGCAACCTCAGCTGGGGATCTAAGGCCGAGTCACAGTTGATCCCTGATTTAATTAATCACCGGTCTCCCCTGAGGTTTGAATCTTGTTTCTGGTTCAGAGGTCAGCACATACAAAAGGCCATTACCAGTGAGCTTCCTCTGCGCTAGAAAACACCCCCTCCAACCCACGCCGCAGCTGTACACCCGAGGGCTGCAGAACAGACACTCAGGGCTCAAGCTGCTCCCCAGCTTCGAGCCCCGAGGAGGAGGATCAGGGGGCTGAGATGAGGAAGCTGCCATTCAGAAGTGTGAAAACAGAAGCTTAAGAGGAGGTCGCTTTCATCTGGAGCCTGAAAGAATAATTGTGAAGTTAGCAGAAAACAACAGAGACACCAGAAAAGTGAAATTAAAAAATTAAAGCTGTGCTGGCTGCCAAACTTCCCTCCAAGAAATTAGGAGAGGGAAGCAGGTGAGCAGCCATTAACCAAGGCAGCCAGGAAAGAAAAAAAGCTGTTCATCTGGCAACTCTTTCAGAAGCAGACATGAACCTTCAGCATGCAGATTCAAGTGGGCTTGTCACTGACATTCCCTATAGAATAGAAGGGAACAGAATCTATTGTCCATAACTGCTGCTATGCACCACCATTCCTCCATCACTGCACTTTGAGTCACCTTTTCAAAAAAGAGCTCCAAATTTTCTGGTTGCAATTTTCAGTCCATGATGACTTGTAACCGGTGTCATCAGCTGGCACATATCTGTGGGCAAGCATCCAATTCCATGCCTTTCCAAATGCAAATGAGACAACTATTATACCAAAGATTTGGTACAAATCAATGTGTATGTGCAGATTAAATAATTTTTTAAAAATAATAAAATAAAATTTAAAAAAATCCCGAGTCCTCTTCCAGGACAGTGTTCTCAATTCTGTGGAGAAACCTAGAAATTTAACCTATTGGGAATGGGTGTTTCCACAGACACTCCCAGTAGAGTGGAGAGAGCCCCAGATTTACAGTGTAATTAAAATTGTATTTTTCCATTTAATTTTCCACTATGTGACTTTTCCCCCCCTCTGCTGCAGTATTCTGCAGGCCTTAAAGAAGTGTCCCTGTATCTTAGTACACAGAGGTCTTGGGATATTACTTGAAAACAGTACACCAAGAGGAAATTGTGCAATCAATTCCATGAGAATGCCTCCCTCAGCAATAAACATTGCCTGTGCCAAATAAATGGGTGATGTGCGTCATAAATTTCCTTTTCCTGTCAGAGCAGCCACAAGAAATGGATGAAGTTATGCACATTTGTATAAAAATAAAAATGTGTTATTTGCTCTCCAGTGCACTGCGGACAGGACACTGGAGCTGCACCATGCCTGCCCAGGCTCCCAGCACCACACAGCCCAAGGCACAGCTCCTCACACACAAAGGAAAGCACAGCCAGTGTTTCTCACAGTCACATCACGCCGGTTCCAGCCTCACTGTTCACAAATAGTAAAGGAATGCCTTAATTTTTTTGTGTTTAACTTAAGCCCTTGTCAGAGATCACTTGTCAAAGAGGAGGTATTTACCACTTGCTGCAGATCAGACCTAGGCACACAGCCTTGGCTGAATAGCCCAACCTTGACAGTCCAAAAGCACTAACAGCTGCACTGAAAAGTCAGGATCTTTTATTTGTTTTTTCCTAGGTAGTATTTTTACCAGTTTCTGAGCCTATGGAGTGAGATATTTCCTTCGCATTTACATCCAAAGGACATAACCCACCAGCCTTACACACTAAGTTCATCTCTTCACCTGGCATAGACAAACACAGGACACCAATTTAATGCCACTTGGAAAGCTCACTTCAAATGGAGATTCAGACAATGACAACAACACAATTTTGGATTACTCTATTCTATTTATTTTACTAGTCTTTATTCCACCCTGTTCTGAGGTTGTTCCTAACTGAAGAAGAGTGCGACCAACAGCAAGAGCAAGAGCCTCTGACCTTGAGCCCCTCCATGTGCTGTGCAATGACACCTCCACATCCTCTCCCACATCTCTGAAGACCGTTCCTGCCCAGGACACTCACTGACACATAGCAGTATCATCTCTGCCTCTCCTTTGCCTCTGCTTGCATCCCTCCTCATCTCTTCTTTACCAGCCACTTCTATAAGATTCCAGGCTCAACTGGGGGAAAGAGAGAGCTGTCAACACTGATATATTAGAAATACAATTCAAACAGCTGCTATTTGTGTTTTATTTTTAGACGACTTCATTTTTTCCCCTCAGACTGATCTCAGTTTCTATAATATTATTCTTTCTCCTAGGTCAAACAACATCTGTTGTATAAAAAGGAAAGTAAATTCATTTGGATTATCAAGTTTACATATTTCCATTTATATTTTACTCTAGTTGCCCTGCTAGGAATTGCCCTGCTCTGCCCTCTGATACTTCATGAACTACTGGGTCCATAGGAAGATCTTGGCTTGACTTTAACATGCATAACCACTCCGCAGGCCTTAATCTGACAAACCACAACTGCTCCACAGCAGGATTTACAGGCTGTCCATACTGCCCAGAGAAGTGGGGAGCAGAACAGACCCTCCTCCCACCCTTCCTGCCTGCTCCATAGGCGCAAGGGGCTGCATCAACAACGAACAGTCCCTGTTGCTGCAGAGAGTTTGCTCTGGCCACAAAAGAAGTCACCAGTGACAGCCATTACCAGTCAGTGTAGGCACAACTACAGCCTGTCAAAATTTTACAGAGACATAACATCAGCACTTTTAACTTGGCATAACTCTCTAGGGTATGTGGTCGCCTACACCAGCTGGGCACCTGACCCTGGGCTGCTTGCAGGAACTGGTCCCAGCAAGCAAGGGCAGTCTGTCCCATTAGGGTTTGCAAACAATGAACCAAAGCAACCCAGAAAGTGAAAATCAAGTTCCTACATCCGAACCTGATTTAGTCCAGGAAGAGTGAAGCTATTCAAACTCATGGAGGGCTCTGCAGAGCCTTTGTGGCCTTTGTGCCTGAGGACCACTGGCAGCACTCAATGTCTTTGTTTCACTCTTCTACTTCTCAAAGAATAGAGCTAGAGGGAAAAAAATTAAAAGGAAAAATCCCAGCTCTTTGGAGGCACAAGATGAAATCAATGCTATTGATTTGATCCCAGCTGGCATTTCATACACTGAAATGCCAATCTCCCCCCCTCCAAGTCAAGAGTTAGAGCAAGCAGGACAAAGATGACAGCAGCTACCCAGATGTGATCCTCACAAGGAAAGCTGTTATTCTCATGTTTGGTCACTGCTGAGAAAAGCAATTTGTTCAGCCAACAGAGGACAGATCCACACAGGAGCCAATGAAGAAAGGACTCTCTTGAGGGCAGGTAGGGACCTCCGGAAGCCAAAGAAAACTCTGATGAGGCCACATCATTTTTCCTGTGGCTCACAGCTGACCTTTAGTGCTTACTTTCCTCTTATACTGCTACCTCTGTTTTTTTAGCAATAGCAAGGATCAGAGCTGTAATAGTTTCCATCACATCTCCCATAAAAAAACACTTGACTTTTCCATAAGGCTTTGCTCTAAGAAAATGACAATTTACAAGCATGAAAATCTTTGCTGGTACTTCCTAAGGTTAATGAAAAAAAAAGGCCATCTCTATATGTTCACGTTTGTTCTTTTATGTAAGTAAGCATGTTTCCTCTAATTCTTCTAAATTACCAGGACATGATGGATTTCCAAAGCAGCATTTCTCCCCCTGAAGACAGTATAAAGAGCCCACAATGTGAACAACCATGTGTAGAACTGATTTTCATTCCGGTCTGAACCTTCATTATATTATTGAACAACAGCAAAACCTCTGTTGCTGATCATGCAAGCAGTAATTTTGCTGTCACACAGCTGGCCACAGGAACATCCCCCCAGTTGCAATTGACTTTCTGCTAAGAATGCAATCCCAGAGGAACACCAGCACATCCCTACATGCCCTCCTTCTCCTAGACACAGCTCAGGCAGGAACACAGAAGCGGCCTAACTTCAGTTCTAGAGGCAACATGAAGAACACCTTCCTGCTCTTCAAAATGAGATTCCTTTTGTGAGACAAAACTCAGATGCACCCTGTGGGTGAGGGTGCAACTGGCCTGACATCCCCCTGCAGCACAGGTGGCTCAGGTGGGAGGATGAAAGCAGCTGCACCATTTCTCATGCTCAAGGGTTGTTACCAAACCCACCAAGTGGCTTACACACAGACAAGTGAAGTCTTGCAGACCTTCACTCAACATAAAAAGACCATATTTACAGAAAGGCATTGTTCCCAACATCATCTTTCACCTAGGTTTTCTTGATGAAACTTGACAGGAAACATGCACTTTTGCTGGCAGCCAGTAACAACCAGGCTCCTGCACCCAGCACCTGCCCCTTTTCTCTGCTGTCAGCTCCTTCCCATGGCAAGGCGTGGACCTCCAGGCTCTGTTGTGTCCAAACACCTTTTGCCAAGACACTCAGGAAATCAAGGGGGATGTTTTGGAGCAAAGCTGTGGACTTGCACCTATAGCTTAGAATTATAGTGCTCCTTGTCTAGAAAAACTGCTGGGAATTGCAAAAGAGCAGGATTTTGTGCAATAGTTTGAATAGTTGATAGTTCCAGTCCAGTCAAAAAGCCTCAAAAGAAGGGCCTGACTTTGGAGCCTGGAGTATTTCTGTTCCCAAAGGGCAAGACGATATGGAGAATCGTGCCACGGGTTTTATGGTTAACTGAATATTTCTTTTCAATCTCTGAAGGGCTTGGGGTTTGTTTGAATTGTGAATGATGGCTCCTGTCCCAGCTCTGTGTGTGACATAGTCCGCTAGTGACAAAGTTCACACACTGAGCCTCAGTCAAGAATCCACACGTACCCTGAAAGTTGCTGGCACACATAGCGTATAATTAAGATCATATGAGACTCTGCATTTCTTTCTCTTGCCCAGCTACATCCAAGAAAAGGGCCAAATAAATCTCTTTGCCTTTAAGGACTGGAAGGTAGATCCTATAATTTGACTTTTCCTTGCGTGCTTTCATTTCTAGCTGTAATTTCTGTTTAAATGTTTCTTTACACTCCCCACAACCACCATTGTCATGGTACATTGTGGCATGATCATTTTCTGCAAGATAGCAAGGCAGTATTTTCAAAAGCAGCTAAAAGAGTTAAAAGCGCAAGTCCTCAGTCAAAATCTTTCCAGGATGAATGGTTCTATGAGCAGGGGTGAGCAACACAATGTGGATTCTCACCTCAGTGGTGCCAAGAGATTATTTTGGCAAGTTACTCTAAAGACCTGAATTTAAGGGGATAAAAGATTGGTTTGGCAAGTTGAAATAGCAAGGATAATTCCACCAATTTTATAGGAATAGCCAATCCTGTTTCAGGGGATTTAAACAGCAAGAATGTTTTCCTTTTCTTATTAGAGGCCGATTTTATCATTTGGTGCATCAGTCCGTTGATTGCTGTATCAGTCAATGAAGAGAAAAAAAAAGCCCTATTTTTGAGAAATACTAATTGCTGTCATTTAAGGTGTTGTCATGATTGTGACACACCTTACAGCTTAACATACATACAGACCTAAAATTCTCAGCCTTCCTTCAGTGTTCAGGGCTGCTTAAGAGAGGAGAAGAAGAAATGGCTATTTTGACAGTTTGACAAGTGTGTTTCTTACCTGGCACACCTGTGTTGTATGGACTGGCCCCAGGCATTGATTGACAAGCTTACCATAATCCAAGGGAAAGCAAAATAAGATTGCCTCTTGTACCACTCAAATGAAATCAGCTGTCCTCCATAGCTGGGTAAATTCTGAGCAACGTGCTGAACTTGCTCTGAATATACACCAGGGGGAAAAAAGGAAGATTTTAGTACTGACTTTTTATGATTGGAAACAGCCATCACATTGTGAACTCCTTTGAGTGTAGAAGGAAAGCCACATCTGAGAGTTTCAACGGTCAGTTAGACTAATATTTCATGCTCTGCCTTCAGTTTGATTGCTGAGCTTCTCTTCAAAAGCAATGACTTTGATTTCTTTTCATTCAAATCTATCTGGAAAAAAGTATTTTTCACCCTGCTGCACAGGCTGTAAGTAACAACCCCTTCAGTGGAGATGGGGCTCCTTCAGGAGCCAGAGGCGAGTTGTCTAAATAGTCCCTTTTCCCAGGCAGGGATAGAGGAGAAACAATGTAGGCAACAACAAACCAACCTCCTGGCTGGGGATAGGAGAGAAAGCAAGAAAAGAGGAAAACCTAAAAGAAAAGAAGAAATGGATGGGATAGAACAAGAGAAAATAAATACTCTGGAGAAAAATATAACTGGCTTCAAAACTCCCAACATCTGTTACAGTTAAAGGGAAATCCTTTGTGCTCCTCAGATTTCCTCTTTAGATGATGAATGGATGGGGTGGGAAGAGGCCTGTGGAGGAAAATCCAGCTCTCTCACCTTTGTGCACAGGTTCTGCAGGGCTACTCTTTGCTGCCTTAAGCTACAACACACTGGTACAGTGGCCAACAATATTCCAGGTGGGATCTAATGCCTTTACCAGCAACAGACATACAGCCTCTTTTGTTTTTCTCCTGTTCTTCCATTAACGCAGCCTTGTGTCTTGCTTGCCCTTTTGCTACAGATATGACCTAGGCAGACAGATTCAAGGATTTTTCCAAAAGAAATTAACCCCCACACACATCAAATCCCTCTCTTCATTCCTCTGCTGAATGCTTGCTCTGTTAAGGCATATTCTCCAGACCAATTCCCTGCTTGCAGATTAATTGCTCTACATTTCCCCACATTGAATTCCATTTTGTCATTTGTTAACAGAGTCATTGAAGAGATTTTGGCCCTGGTGAATCTGCGTAGGTTGTGCCCAGTCTTGGGGAGACCTTACACCAAATTATCTCTTCCCTTGGCCCACTGCAAAGCTGGAGCAACTTCTCAGACATCAGCAGCTTCACATGCACACAGCGTTTCTGAGGAGCAGGCTCCCTGTTTTCAAAGTCCAGCAAATAGGCTGCTCCAAAACACGTGGCAGTGAAGCAAGGCTGGCAGCCCCTCACCACAGCCCCAGAGGCCCCTGTGACTCCAGATCATGCTGACAACTGTTCCCACCAAACAGAGACATGAAAGAACTCCTGGATGATCAGACGGGGAAAGTCAGAAGGGGGTCTAGCTAGGATGCTTTGCTGCTGGTGGTGCCAAACCCAGGCTGCCTTAGAGACATGAGCATGGTGGGGCACCTTTGTGCTGTCTGGATTACACATCACAGAGATCCTGAAACAGTCCCAAGAACAGCCTTCTGCCAGCTTGAAAAGTTTTCATCTGTGCTTATTGTCTCATACCTGCCCTCGAGCTGGTTTTGATCCAACAGCCTCTATTACCTCCTCTTCCTTTACCTTTTGCCTTAGCTATTAATCTCTGATGTGGAACTTTGTGAAATGCTCTTTGAAACTCTAAGCACACTGCTGAATTCCCCTTATCTAGCCTGGCAGTAATATCTTCAAAGAACTCCAGGAGGTTAGTTAAGTATGACCTCCTCTAGCTTCAAGCTCAGCTTCCCAGCAAGCCCTTCACTCCTTTGCTAGAGATGAGAGGAAAAGGACGGGGAACTCTGGGACAAAGAGGCACATCACTGTTACAATACAGCCAGCAGCAGACACAGCACCACTCCTGCTGCCCAGCACATTTTTAAATTACCTTGGCGACACCAGGCTCTCTGACTGCACCTTCTGTTTTACCAGGACCCAATGCAGATCATGTCTCAAAGGCAAACTGCCACTACCCACTCAGGGAAGGACTTCCAGAGAGGCACCAGAGATTTCTGAAATAAAGCTGAGGACCCAGCTGCACATCCTGCACGTTTGGATACTCCCTCAAGTCCCTTTAATTTCTGTTTGTTGTCAGGTTCTCCTTTTTCATGCCCTCAAACATGGAGCCATTTTAGACTTACGTAATGCTACAGCAAACGTTTTCACCATGAAGTTGTCCAAACATTAGAACAAGCCTCACAGAAAGGTATCTTTGTCCTTGGAGACACCTGAAAATCAGACATTCAAAGTCCTGAGCCACACTGCCTAATTTCAAAACCAGCCCTGATTTGAGCAGGAAGGTGGACCATAGGATATATTAGAATAAGGCTGTTTGGTGATTTCTATCTTCCCTTTGATCCTAGTCCCATCTTCCAGCTCCTAACTGGTGAGCCCAGGAACCCAAGCCTAATGGCAACCTATCCACTGCCCTGCCAGAACCCTGGCTGGGGTTAGGTACAGCTTGGTGAGTTCCTTCCCTTCTTCATCAGCCCAAGTAGTATTTAAATTTTATCTCTTCAATGAAATGAGTCCAGGGTTTAATTTTACCTCCACTTGCAATGTGCAGAATTTCCCTTGCACTGTGCTTCCTGCTCCCTCAGAGCACCTTGCTGTGTTTCCATTCATACATCATTTCTTGCTGGTTTCTCATTTACATCATAATACCAAAGTTGCTATTTACACTGAGCTGCACAAAGGTATGTTTTACATCTTACTGGGGTGTGATCATTAACATCACACTGCTGGCCCCAGGGAGTTTCATGACTGGATTCAGATCCATCTGTCCTGTGTTCCCAACAGGGGTTCCCCCTGCAGGCCTGAATATTTTGGCAGGAGACAATTCAAAATGTGCAAAACACTACATGTCAGGCAGAATGTGTTACCTTAAATGATGATCTATTATTTGAATGTGCTTGTTGCTTTGTATCTTATCTCTTTAAAGAGCAGCCTCTTCAGAAATCATGGTGCAATCTATGCTCCATCACAATAAAAGTGCTAGGTACACCTGCAGTGAGGTAAACTCCCTTAACACTCTCAACCTATAGATAAAATCCCCTCAAAAGAATAAAAAAAGACATGAGATACCATTCTTTATTTACAACTGGTACAAGGTTACAAGATTTTGGTGTATTCCCTTTATAGGTGTGTATCTCAAAGCTGTATACATAAAGCTTCTACCACATGTATCTGCATAGTCTGTCTGGAAACTAAACTAAAGACACACAATGCTGCAGATTTTACCCACACAGCCACAGACTGATACAGCTCTGAGCATTAATCATGGGGGGGAGCCAGGTGTTTCAGTGTGCCAGCAGCCATGCTGGCCACAGGCAGTGTGATCCAGGCACGGGGAAGGAGACATCTGCTTTGGAAGTAAACATCCACCTGGCAACCTAGGTAAAAACATGAGCTACAGAGAAAAATGACTATGGTGAACATGTCTTTTCCTTATAGGAAGCCCTGTGGAGGTTCTCTCACTTTGAGGGTTGGCTTCACTAGGAGATCATCCTTTTTTTATTTCTCCTCAGTTGTATTTACACCTAGGGCTTAGTGCAGCTGCCCTTGAACTCCCTCCCACTGTGTCTATCTACTGTTTGCTCAAGTACATTAGAACAGACACCTCAAGATTAAATTTTAAGGAACATGTGTGGATTGTCAAAATCTGGCAACTTTTTACCTTCAAGCACCTTAGCTCACTTTCTGCCCTTTCCTCCTGTGTGTCCTTGGAGGGAAGAGGCACTTTCTTCTGCACTGGTGGGAAATGTCTCCTCAGCACTGAGGACAAAGTCATTCCTGGCACTTGGCACAGAGTAGGCTCAAAACTATAGCCTGAAAGTGGCTGAGTTCTGTGAAGGAAATATGAAAAAAAAATTACTAACTGAATAATAAATTTGACAGAATTTATCCTAAACAATAGCAATCTCTGTAGGCTTCTCAGAAGTTGCAAGGCACACACTTGCAAACAGAGGTGCCCTCAGGAGAGATCCACAACACAAACTGGGCCCCTAGGCTGGCTTTGGGCTGCATCCTTTCATCTGTAATACACAGCTCAGGATGACCTTTAACTAGGAAAAATAAAAAAGGGAGGTGACTGTTACTGAGTCACACAGAGGGGAAAAAAATAAGGTGTGAATTATGATGGGGATGAACGGAGAGTATTTAGAAAATCCTAGGAGCCAGAGTATTTTGAGAAGGCTTCTGGATGGGGCAGAGACACTAGCAGCACTGGGGTTGCAGAAGTAGTTGCTTTGGTGCAGGTTTGTCACCAGGTTTCCCTTGGTTTTCTCAGGATAGATGTCTGAAGTCTGAAATTTCAAAATCCACAGGCACTTTTGAAAATCTTAGTTCCTTGTGTATTCCCACAGTGCATCAATAACTGAGAACTCAGCACTGCTACAAGGGTCAGTAGAGGTATCGGTCTAGGAAGTTGCTGGGTCCAGATCGAGCATATTCAGCCCCAGGAAATGGCAGGAAAACTCCATCTCACTCTCTAACCCCCACTGCAAGTAACAAGCCCAAAGAGAAAGGGAGACGACTCAGCATCTGTCCAACGCTTGCAGATGAAAAAGAACAAAAAAATCTCAGGCTCACTCTTTTTCCACCAGTGCAGGGCTACAAAGTCAATACAATTGTGTTGCACAGATACCAACCTGGCTTTAAACAAACTGTGATACAGCCAGCAACACAGCTATGATAGAAGCACATTATCCAGCTTAGGCTGGATAAAAATCATAATTTCATTCACTCTCTTGAGAGAGCTTTGCAACCAATGGTGGCCACTGTCTATCCTTTTCTACATTGCTCACCCCACACAGGGTAGGTGGCCTGAAGCGAGTTCAGCCACGCTGGTATCTACTCATGGCTACAGGAGGAACAGAAGGACCCTCCTGACTGACTTATCTCCATATGTACCATTCACATGGCTCTAGGATCCCTGCCCTCGCCAACAAGCCTGAAGCTGCCTTTACTTGGGGCTGCAGGGGAGAACCCAGAAACTGTGCCTGCTGCAACGCAACCTCATGCCAGTCGGAAGAGTCGTGCAGAGGAAGTTGGAGAAAAAAAAATTCACCGAGAATTAATCAAGCCATCATCAGTGGCTCCAGGTGCAATAGCTGTACAAGAAAACCAAATAAATCAACCCATAGTTAAAAATAGCCTTTTTGATTACTGTCTTCAGTCTTCGTCTAAAGACAGCGTAACGACATAGTGTCCTCTCAGGACCTAACCCTTGGCCAATCCTTTACAGCTCCTGCCCTTAGAGCGAGTCAATACTTGTAGAAGATAGAGAGGTAGGTTGATCAGAGGTAAAAGGTACCTGTACTGTACACACTTGCTCCTGCTGCACTCCAGCCCGCTCCCCACAGGGGAGGAGGAATGCCCAGCACCCTCACGGCCACGCACAACCCTCCATGGCAAAAAAGCCAAGGCAAGCGAGTGCAGCAATCAGCGAAAGGCCAAGAGTGCTCCCTTTGGGCGGGTGACTCGCAGGGAACTTACACGGCCACCCGCGCGCCGCCGGGGCCGCAGCCCTGCCCCTCGGGGAACGCGCATCCCCCGGCGCTGCGGAGGCACGGCCCAGCCGGGGGGCCCGGGGGCTCTGCTGACGCTCTGCCCACAAAACGGGAGGTACACATTAAAGACACAAATCAGGAATACGAGTTAATTTTAACTCCTTTGGATTCATTTTTAAGCGTCGCCGCACCCTTCACAGGAAAACCACTGTGACTAGCTGTTACCGTTTGCAGCAGCTTTTCACCGAGAAAACCTGAGTTAAGGGCTCAGAACCGACCTGGCTGCTCCCCGGTGGGTCCCAGCCCGCGGCCCCTCACGGTCCCCTCAGGGCCCCTCACGGTCCCTCACGGCCCCCTCAGGGCCCCTCACGGTCCCCTCAGGGCCTCTCATGGCCCCCCTTGGTCCCTCAGGGCCCCTCACGGTCCCCTCATGGCCCCTCACGGCCCATGGCGGCACCCACGGGGGACGGCGCCACCTGCTGCCCACGGAGCGCACTGCAGGGGCGCCCGGGCGGGATCGGGATCGGGATCGGGACAGTGGAACGGGGAGCGGGAGCCGAGCCCGTCCCGTTAAACACTCACCGAACCGCCCCCAGCGCCCGCCCGGCCGGCCCGAGCCCGGTCAGTGCCCCCGGGGAGTCACGGGGCGTGTGTTGAACCCACAGGTGGCCTCAGCTGATCTTGTTTTGATACAGGCTCTGTTACATTTCCTTTATGCATCATCCCAGTTATTAGCCGTGGAGCCGCAGACTATCCTGAGCTGGAAGGCGCATCGCAGCCCAGCTCCTGGCCCCGCACAGACACCCCAGCAATCCCACCTGAGAGCATCGTCCAAACACTCCTGGAGCCCTGTCAGCCTGTCCTGGGGAGCCTGTTCAGTGCCCGGCCACCCTCTGGGCGCAGAAACTGTTCCTAATATCCAACCTAAACCTTTCCTTTGTGCCTTTGGTGTCACTGGTCACCGGAGAGCAGAGGTCGGTGCTGCCCTGCTCGTGAGGACGCTGCACACCCCGACTGCACCACTACCCAGAGTCATCCAAACTCCACTGGAATGCCAGCTACTCCTTCTATTTAAAGAGCAAAACAATCACTCTGTTATGCTCCTTGCTTGCAGTTTGTGTTTGCGTGCTCCAGCATTCATCTGCAGCTCAGTGTTTACACAGAATACACAACCTGTAAGTCTAAGATTTGATTACACAGAAAGATGTTCCAGGAATGTTGCACATAAATACATGGCCTCAGTGTAGCCTGATTCATCCAGACTGATTTTTTCAGACTTCTGACCTTGCATCATTTGCCCAAGAATGTTCTCATTTGTCCAAGTACCATCAACACCGACAGCAACAAGTCCTCACTCCGTAACTATGTGTCCTCCTGCTGGCATCTTACTCAAGGAGTCTCTGACAATTATGAAGAATGAAATTAGGAGATTTTCTGAGCTTGCAGGGAGAAGGTACATAGTCCCTACTGGAAAACCCTGAAAACTGGGTAGCTCTTCTGAAATCATGCTCCAAAATAGCTGTGCCTCACCACACGGTGAGTCACTGACCTGGCTCCACAGGAGGAACCACAATCCTCCATTGTCCAGATCTCCTTCATGAGCTCAACACACCACAGCCACTCAACATCAGCAGAAACCCTCTGCTCAAAACCCTCCGAATCTGCACAGTGCAGTCTCCTCCCTTACACCAGGGGAGTCATGGCTGTGGATGGTGCTGTGCTTCCTCCATGCCTCAAGGACAGTGTACTGTCCTGGCAAAACAGCCAAATTCAGTGTTGGGATAGTGGAAGAAATTCAAGTAACATTGAGCCATTTCCACAACATAATAATCAATAGCGATCTCAACCACCTTGTAAGCGAGCAGCAATAAACATGCAGTTTGACCTGAGCATGACAACAAAGTCCTGGGTTACTTCTTGCTTTTTAATCTATGCAGGTTGATGTAACCCACCAATGGGAAAAAAAGAGAAATACCTCACAGGGCTGCTGTGAAGAGAAACTCACTGAAATCTGGGATGCCATGGTAATGGAGATTCTTTTGATTTTTGGCTACTTCCTTCATCAATGGGCTTATTACTGTAAAAAAAAAAAGAAAGAAAGAAGAAAATACAAATATTTATCAGTGTGTTTCATTTAAAATTCAGAATATTACCATTCTTTTTTTGCTATGTTAAAAATGCATGATATTTCAGAGAGGGATCACTTATCCATTTTTATTAATAATTCCCTATTGTGAACAAGAAGAGTACCATTTCCCTTACACCTTTAAGGAACAAACAATTTTCCTATTTCCTACAATGCTAATACACTTTTAATGGCTGCAAATTGTGCACACATAAGAAGTGAAAGATTCCTATAATTTCAATCTACATGAAAGTTTCAGCTGCAGAATTTACCTTATTCTGACTCACTGATTTTAAAATTGCACAAATGCCCCCACAGATCTTTGAATTAAAACAAGTCACAGATTGTGGTTTGAAGTGTGAAGTTAGCCTCCTAAGGTAGGCAAAGTAATACTGTACAAATCAAGATTGTAGCACTTTTTCCACATCAAAACAAGCATTTCTTGAGAAAATTTGACTGGTAACCACAGCCCACATGTATCAAATGACCTGATCTGGAGGTGGATGTTGATTCATCACCACATCAAGCAACAAATTTCCTCGGGCCACACCAGCAGCAAGGGCAGCTGAAACAGAGGGTGGGTTGAACGAACCCATCAACCAGCAGCAAAGGAGAAAGCAGCAGCTGTGGTGAGATTCAAGGCTACACCAGTTCCTCATAAGACACTCATGTTGCAGCATAAAATCCACAGTCTTTGTCAGAATTTATACTGCAGTCAGAAGCCAATTTAGTGTTACCATATTTGTGACAGTAGATGTACTGCTGCAGTCTGTAATCCACCATTAGCACATTTCCCTCTCTGCTGGCTTTCTGCGACCTAATGGTGAGACACCGACTGTTACTAATCAAATTATTAGTAGCTGGAATAAATACACAGGAATGGGCCATCCTAGAATGTTAGCACGACCTTGTTGGAGGTGAGAGTGGGCAGCTGTGTGAGCAATTAAACAGTGTGGACAGCGTGCCACTGCTGAGTCTCAAACCTGTGGTTTCCAAAACTCCTGCTAACACTCTCTTGCAGCCTCCACGTTGTGGAATAACAGGCACCCAAAATGAAGAAAGCAGGCACTGGCTATTTGCACTCCGTGCTCAAGGACTGTGTTTCTCC
Organism: Grallaria varia; assembly: GCA_013396735.1. Taxonomy (NCBI): domain Eukaryota; kingdom Metazoa; phylum Chordata; class Aves; order Passeriformes; family Formicariidae; genus Grallaria; species Grallaria varia. The sequence continues at coordinate 188,050 of VWZG01009896.1, read as the reverse complement.
GCTGAACCTGTGTCCTTTTATTATCAGGTGCAATGTCAAAATACAACTTGTCTTCTAAACTGATGGTACAAAATGTCTCAGATGTACCTACAAAAAACCTCCCAGAAACTGGAGGGGAAGAGCATGCTCCATTTTGAGGCAGGGAAGGGAGGGGAAGAGAGAGAGCGCCAGATGTCACCACAGAGCAGATAAACTCAGAAGGTAAGGCTTCTGGAGGAGAACAATACATTCATAATATAATTATGGCAGAATAAGAAAAAGACTGATAAACTAAATAGCCTTAACTCACTCCCCAAGTTCTAAGTGGTGATGTGTTCACTGGTATAACTTTCCACCAAGATTACAGCTGTGTGACATTGGAGCCTATGAATTTAGATAGCTCATTGGTTGTAGAAGACTGAACACGTACCCGTATCAAGTATGTTTTCAGATCCATCAAACATGCGGAGAATTCAGGTAGAGTATCATGTGCTACTGCCGCCTGGAGTCTCTGACACAGCTCTGAATTTCTATTACAGCTTTTATACATAACTTTCAGACTTCATTAATTCTGGTGAAATTATGATTCGTCTTTCACTTTTTTTAAGGTTACGTGTGACAAAAAAATTATGCTTTCAATTTGTAAAACCAAATACCTACGTGGGACCTGTCGCCACCAACAGAAGCACCAAACAATCACACTGATGGGGTTAATTGGCATTTTAAAATAAATCACTGCCTCCAGATTGATTTATTTTTCCCCCTCTCTTTACACAACATTACAGCGTTTCTCTATAATTATTCAATGCTAAGTTCATGGGTTTGAAGCAGACGACTGCCGACTTAGGAAATGGTGTTTGATTTGTTGCCATGGAAACATCTTGCTGTAGATGTACTCTAATCCCATGACAACTCTGTCTCTCAAGAACCATTTTTTCTGACATAATAAAAATCTGATCAAGGTCAGATTTAATAACAATCTCAGTTCCCAGACTTTATTTCGTAAAGCTTTAGCAGAGTTGGTTTTTTTCTGAAGGGATTCTCTGGAAACTTTGTTTATTTTCTTATCTAGACTGTAATTCATTCCCTAAAATACATAAACCTGGTGTGGTGTCATGTAAATTTACAGTGCACCTTTTGTTATAGTATAATTGCATCATTAAAAGAAAGTTACTTATAATTGTTTATATTGTCTTGACAGATGTTAACATTTTACATAACAGTGTTCCCACTAATACATACATTTGGGATATCAATAATGCTTATCATTTCCTAACAACTGGTGTTTACATAGTAGCAAATGCCAGTGTAGCTTAACTTTTCGTTGAGCTACATGTTTCATACTATAATGTTTTTCTGAACTATTCATCACAGGCACATTCTAACCTGGAGGACTGGAGACAAGCACCAGTGCTTGATGTGTTCCACCAAAAAATAACACCAACATACGTGCAGAAGACTCATATTAACACACACACACACACACACACACACACACACACACACACACACACACACACACACACAAGTGACTCGGCAGTGAGGAACTTGTCGAGAACTCAGGCGCAAGTTTGGGAATTTTTTCCCTCTTTGGCACAACTGTATTTGTCCTTCGGCAGTTCAGTACCCACTGAACTGCCTTTGAACAGTAACAGCTCCCTGGGAAGAGAGACTCAGCTAAATCAGCTCAGCTACACATTTAAGGCTGGGCTTTCAAAAGACAGTTAGCGCCTGACAATGCTGAGACACAAGACAGTTTCAGAAACACCTTTTCATCAACCTCAGCCCAGCCCTTGGGCAACCGAGTCCTTAGGATTATATTGTCCTGACAGGTGGGGGAGGAACCAAACTTGGATTGCCATTGGGCACTTCTCCATTCATGCTGCTTGTCCAGTATGACTTTAGAGACCCTAGAAAGAGATTTTACATGTTCCTCTCATCCTAAAGTACATATCAAAACGAGATAGGTGAAAATCACAGCCTAGAAAACATGTAATTTCATTGATTGTAAAAGGAATGCAAAATAATTCAGAGACAAGCAGCTCAGAAGCACTGCCTGCAAACCAGGTCTGAGACAGTAAAGAGAATGGGAAGAATACACTCTTCTTGCAGCAAAAATTTATTTATCCGTGTCTATTTAGTCCTATGCCTATCAATGCTTCCATCAGGAAAATACATGACTGACTTCCCTCTTCAATGCTAATAGTGATCCTGGAACTCCCTAATAAATTGCATGGCAGTATTTTCCATCACAACTACCATATTTCTTCTTATTTCTCCAAGCACAGATTCACACATATAGATGACTCTTTCTGCCTGTGCCTTTTTAACCATCCAACACTGAAGTATTTTACCTTCTCTGGAAATTGGTATCACATCCTTGTGACTGGCATTCACCAACCTGTGTTCGAGTACTGCTTTGGATCCATGGGCCACAATAGATTATGCAAAGTACTCTACAAGGTACTCGCAGGAAGTCCTCACCTCAAACGGGTGGTAATGGTCTCTGCCCAGTGTGGTCTCTGGCAATCAAATCCAACCAGTGACATATCATAGCAAAGAGAATTTCTGGGACCAATGTAAAAATGTGAGGAGTCTGTTCAGAAAACTTCAATATTGTCGTGCAATACTACCACAGTGATATATGAAACTACAGAAACCATCATTTAATGTAAGGATTGCAACAAATTTTGTACATTATTATGTGTTCAAACCCAACAGCTTTTCCATATTGATTTTCAAGTGTGGCACCACAGGCAGAATATAAACCCTTCTTATAGCCCAGAAAAAACTGAGCTACATCTGTTCTTTGACATTACAGGTGATAAAGCATCACTTTGATGGCTCAGCTGAGATCAGAGCACATCCTGGGTACCACACAGACACACACTAAGATGCAGCATCTGCCCTGCAGAGCTTTCATTTTAAGTACTGTGAGACAGAATGAAAAAGGAATTATTCATATTCCTGTGCTATAGGTCAGGAAGCTGAACTTTGGGCTTTAGCTACAAGATTGTCCTTCTTTTTGCATTATCAGTATAAACAAGGATTATTGTCAGCATTATTGTGACCAAATAAGAAAATCTGAGGCAGCTTCAGTGGAGATTGTGGCATACACACTGTTTAAAGCATTCATGCTTGGCCCACAGAAACAGAGACAGAAAATACTGTTACTGCTGTTGAACTTTAAGGTACTGATCACAAACCCTGAGCCCTTTCTACTGATGTTGTAAACATGCACACATTTACAGACACCAAAAGATGCTTTCTACTCTGGAAAGCAAAGGGTCCTGTGAGGATACAGCTTCAAGATCCATGTGTCAGTAAATACAGCATCATGGGGCTGTCACTCTCAGCATTCAATCTCCAGGTGAAAATGCAATATAACAGAAAAGGCCACCTGGCAGGACGAGTCAGTCAGGCACTCTGCAGCAAAGGGAACACCAAATCCCATTCACCCAGGCTGCCCTGCCACCCTCTTCAATAAAGTCAGATAAAGGATTTGTGCTCTTCTCCATGCTTACCTTCAAGCCCAAAGAAAGATGGGTTTAGTGACTTATCCCAGTGAGTGGACCAAGACTGTACAATAACTGAGTGGTGTGCAAACAGAACAAAGAGCACTGTTGAAACTAAAGAGCTCAGAAGTTGCTTCTACATTAAAGATGATAAATGTCTATTTATCTTCTGCATACTTCAAGCAGGATCCCAAATCCCTCCTGTTAAACACTGGAACTTGATCGCTAACTACCAAGAACAAGTTAAAGACAGAAGCATTAATTCCAAATATTGGCTGATTTTTCTATTATTTCCTCTTGGAAAGAATGTCAATCCTTAGCTATTTTTACCCAAGCTTTTTCTATGGAAAAATAATAATTATCTAAATAAATCTGTGTGGGTTGTTCTTTGGGTTTGGGTTGGGTCTTTTTTTTCTTTTTAGTGGGGGAAAAGAGGGGAGGAGGTGCAAGGAAGGAAGGGATTTGAAGCACTCGTAAAAGCAAAGTTGCCTTGACAACTGTAGCCATCTTTACATAGTAATTCTCTTTGCAGAGTAGAAGGCTGTTTTAATTCCTCGCTTTTCCTCTCTGTCTACAAGGAGATCCCCTCCCACTCCCAGGTAAGGTTCTGTCATGCATACACTGGTCTTACTTCTGTGTATACCCACAGTACAGCCTGTTCTCGTTGACCAAACCTGGAGTTTTAACAGATGTTATTTGACTTTTAAAAGCATTTCATATTAAGATTTTCAGATTTAATTGACAGATATTCAATTTCAAAGCCCTACTCTCCTCTTCATAAACTGCTAATAGTATTTTATCCAAAACAGAGCTAACCTAATAAACAGATGAAACTTTGTTGTCATTTCAGCTGCTCGGAGCTCTGGGCTGTATATAATTGCTCTCTTCATTTTACAGTTCTTCTGCTTCAGATTAAACTTTTTCAGGATGTTGCAACGCCAAAACACACATTCTGACAGGAAACTGCATCAAAGGTAAAGGGCTCACAGAGGTCTTTGGTGCTTTGAAACCATAGGAAGAGAGGCAACTGCTTAATTTACAACAGTTATTGCAGAGGAACAGAGGAGGGGAAGAAACAAAACGAGCACTCAGCTCTGGCATGTCAGTGCCACATGGAATAGGCACAGGTTGCCCAGAGAGGTGGTGGATGCACCATCCATGGAAACATCCAAGGTCAGGTTGGACAGGGATCTGAGCAACCTGATCAACTTGAAGATATCCCTGCTCATTACAGGGGCGATGGACAAGACGGCCTTTTAAGGTCCCTTCCAACCCAAACCATTCTGTGGTTCTCTCTACGGTGTTCTGAATATTCTTCAGATTGAAAAAAAAAAAAACCAAACCCAAAAACCAAAAAAACCACCAAGGGAGGGAAATGCTTTTCTGCAACAAAATAAAAGAACAGCGAAATAAAATAATCCATCATGATAAAAATTTCTTCTTGATGGGTTCTGGGAGGGGTATGTGTGTGGCTTCCAATAAAGAATTCGAATTTTTCAAGGAGAACAGACTATTTCACCAAGCCTTTGATGCAATTTTCCACTCAGTAAAAATTGGTTTTCACAGATTGTCTTAAATAGCTCTAGTTATAACAGCACCCACACATCTTCATACTCACCTATACAGGAATCAAAGTATAAGTTTATAAGAGAACCACGGAGATGTGTGTTAAATCATGCAGACTCCACCCTTCCAGCAGCTCTCCCCAAGGAATAATCAAAGACCTAAGAATGGCAATTCTTGTTACATTACACACAAGTCCTTCAAACAAAAAGCCAGATGCTGCATTATGGTATGTGGGTCTGCACTTGCTTCCTTCTCCACCTCCAACACCCAGTGGCAGCGTTTTCAGAATGAATTCATACAAAATCTGGCCCTTATCACCTCAATACGCTGGCAGTTCCATTTCCTCAGTTCGAAGGTTTAAGGCAGGCCTCTGTGGGTTAATAAAGGGAAGTAGGCAGCAAATACAGTTAAGAAGGGATCGTTCCACAATTGCCCACCTGCAGCCAAACTCACCCTGTAGGGCACTGCTGGATCCCTGCGTGCTGTTGGAAGAAAACAGTGCAGCAACAATTGGGAAACCAGCTGAAGTAGATGTGTGTGTGTGTGTGTGTGCGTGTGTGTGTGTGTGAACATGCATAAACAAAAACAGAAGAGCAAACATAGCAATCAAGCACATGAACTTGAAATATAATTTTAAAAGGCTCAAGAAGAATTGTAAAATTTCCTGGTTAAATACCATTTTGGTTCAATGAAATATTTTTGTTGCCATCAGATTTTGAAGAAGCCCAAATTTATTTGTGGCTTTTTTTTCCCCCCACACTTAAAAAAATTCTGGGCAAATATTCCCATTTTTCCATTTACAAAACTATGGACTACTTATTTTCATTGAAATTGTTATTCTTGGTGAATAATACAAAAACAGGCTTATATTTTGATAATCTTTTTTAACCACACTTTAAAGTGCTTGAAATAAAGACTGATCCCTTATGAACCGGATAACAATATAAAAATGGCTTTGTTTTTTTTGTGTTGTTTGTTTTGTTTTGTTTTTTAATAGACTTTTCTAGGATCAGCTCTTCAGTCAAGTGACAAGGGAATCTTTAGGACAGCCTAAGATACTGTGATCCACTGCAGCTTTTACTTGGATGTGTTGTGATCTTAACAAGCCACCTTTCACTCTGAGCCTCAGTTTCCTTTGTTGTAAAAGGCTACAACAGCTCTGTCTTTAAAAAGCACTCTGAGGTCTGCAGATGAAGTAAACCATATGATAATTGCAATCAATCAGAGCAGCATTCAAGCAACCAACATCATCTCACCCATTAGTATCTGGATAAACATATATAGAAACAAATAATCAGAAAAGAGAAACCTGTTTTCATAGGAATGGCATATAATGATAAGGATAATTATTATACTTGCAGAAGGATAAAATAAAGATGAGTGGATACACATCCAACTTCTTTTATAGAGTTGTATCTTGTTTGTAAAATCTACTGGCCCCTATTCCTCCTGCTCAGAGGAATCTTTGATAATTCACATGTGAAATTAAAGGCATCTTATTTATTCAGTTATTTATTATTCTCTGTAAAATGAGTTAGGAATTTGTCCCTGTGAATAATGTTAGCCATAATAGTTAATTTACTCCTATTCATTGGCAGTAATAAAAATGTACAAGGGGCTGCAGAAACATTATTATTTCTTGCTTGAAGTGCAATTTCATGTGGTGAGAAAAACATGCTAATATGCTGCAAAGTGCTACAGGAATTTAGTTCTCAAAGGAATGGTGGTATTAAATGTATTCTGACAAGAAGGGGCTTTGGAAGGGAAACATTTATCTTCATAAAGTCATTAAATTTACTGAGCAGCACTGCATTCTTACTGCAATCTGCTCACTCCATTAAAGGCAGAGCTGTGGAACGGTCTCTGCTGTATTAGGAGCATCTACATTTTTGAAAATTGTAATAATGGGGGGAAAAGAAGACTCAAGGAGGGGGAAATAATATGTCCTTCTTTAAAAGAACATTCAGCATTAAAAAAACCCCCACCAAACCACAAACCCACAAAAAGCCTCAGAAGTCACCACTCAAAAAGAACAAGTTTCACTGCCTACCTTGGGAAAGAAATATATTTTAGGGGAACTTAGAAAGATAAGACTTTAAAACACTGAAAAGAGGACTAATGTCTTTGAAGGCATTGGCAGCACATAACCGGCATATGAGGGATGCTCAAAGTAAAGGGGTGGGAAGAGCAGCCTTACACACTGATCTGTAACTATCTGCTCATGACCAGGCTTATGGCAATGAAATGGAATTAGAGCAAGTAGACAACTCCCGAAATTGGAGATGCTCTTCTCAGGGCCATTTCCCATGCAGTTGGTTACTTTATTTTTCTTTGTCCTAGATAGCTAGATAAATTTAAGTAAGAAGACAAAATCTCTGTATATTGCAATGTTACAGTAATATTTTTTGGGGAAGCCCAAAGTTCAGACAACCCAATTCAAAAACTTGGATCATAGTCATACCACAATAATCTGCACGACTGAAGAGGAAAGTCCTTCCTCCAGAAGGAGCAGGGGAACTTATCTGGCCAGGAGAAATCAAGCAAAGGGTTTATTTTTTTAATAGAAAACTTAGAATAATAACTTCAAAATGAACACAATCCTGAAATTAGTCATGCCTCAGATGTGAAAATTGCTGCATGAAAGGCACCAGAACCAAACCACACATGTTATTCTTTTCTAGTTCCATCATAACCTCTTTAACGACCTCCAATGCACCCACTGAAGAAGGAAACCACCTGTGCTTGTTCTGATTATGGCAGACATCAAGAACATAAAGTTCATTAAATACCAGTCAAATATGACAGTAACACTGTAAAACCATATTTCTGAACAACAGCCAGAGCCATCAACAACATGGTTACTCTGGGCTTCTGACATCAATGTCACAGGGCGTTGAAGCTCTCCAGGAATTCACTCAGAAAAAAAGGCAGCAGAAAACCATAGCATTAACAACACAAACCCACCTGTCCTCCCAACCACAAAATGATACAGCACAGAGAAACACCTAGACAAGAACAACTGTACGAGCATCGGAACCTGAACATCATGCTCGCCATGATTGAATCTAAAACCAAGGAAGACCAACACTCAGTGCCTTTGTTCACTACAATGGGGATTATCATACCTCCTTTAAATGATTTTGTTATCGTCATACCCACAGACTCTCTCAAAAACTCAGAAATGTTTTTGCCTGTTTTGTGAAAGCAAAAAAGATATTTGATAGAACTAATAGACCCCATTTTCAGAGGCCAAATGCAAGAGGCTTCAAGTGGTGCAAGTAAACTCTTCAAGCTTTTACTTTGTGAGCAGACAATCACGATCAAGACCCAGAAGCCTAGGTAGCAACTGGTTTCTGGACCTACTAGGTCTGAAGAATGACTCTGCAATGGCTTTACACCACAAGTGCATCTGTTCTGCAGATTAGTGTTCTCCCACACTTAACATCTGGGTTAAAGGTCTGAACCTCCTGGCTTTGTTCTGTCTCTAAATGTGCCAGATAAATATAGAGGGTATAAGTTAGATTGCCTGCAGAATAATTGTACAATCATACCTATTTCTAATATACTTGCACCCAGTTGCAACCTTGCCGTAAAACAGAAGAGGAAAAAAAACTACATCAGGAAACCACAGACTTCCCTAATGGGTTACAGTGCATAATTGAGTATAAAGAATAGTTATTGCCTGAACTACAGTTGAACTGAGATTTCCAGCTTCCCTAGCAATTGTTCTGCTACTGCTGCTAAGCTATAGCAATAATTTCTAATTGTGTGGGTTTTAAGTGAAAATAGTAAGAAATGCTGTTTGATTGGTTACGGTAAACTATTCTTTCCAGTGCTACCAGGTCATTTGAAGGAGTCCTGGAATTCAGAGATCTTTTACCGAAACAACAGCAGCAGAAGCTGGAAACTAATGAAGCAGTGGTGCAGTAGCATCACGCCCATTACACGATTAGAGGGACAGCATTGGACATCATGAGATTGTCACACACCTTGCTAATGAACCATGTTTTACACACATTTAATTAATTAATTATGGCTGAAGTCATTCACTGCTAGCCAGCAACTGCTTTATTATACACAAACCTTACAAATATCACACTGGAGTGCTAATGAGCTATTAAGTGGGACTGCACGTTACCAGCAATTTTGTGGGAAATCAAGTAATAAGAGATCAAATATCAAATAAAAGAGCTTTTAATCCAAGTGAGATAATTAATTGCACCTCCTGTCTCACAGCTTTCCTAGTACTTTACAAGAAAAAAGAGCTTTCTCATCAAGTTAATTTGATCCTATTGCCAAAAACTTTTTTTTTCAATTATGAGTGCCATTTAGCAGATATGACAGGAATTATTATTTACAGAGCAACTTCTCCTTGGAATTCCAGTACACTGCACAGACATCACTCAAATACCCAGGGAAAGACAGTCAGTAAGCCCGAAGAGCTGAAGGGCTGGGTGAGGGAGCAAAAAGGGAAGGTTACAGTTTCTGCACAGGAGCTAATAATGCTCCGCTACTTTCCCAGCTCTCATTCATTTCTCAGCCATCCACCTGCTTCTCAAAGCCATGGAGATCATCAGCAGGGTGCAGGGAACATCCAGTGCGCTCTGCCAAAGGCCAAGAAGAACTGCAGTCCGTGAACATCAGGCAGCTCTCCAGGGCAGGGAGGCAGGGCAGTGGGGTCAGAGCCTGCCACTCCAGCAGCAGGGCTTGGGGGGCTCTGCATGGGACAGTCTGCAACCATCTCTGTGTCCCAGAGCCCCCCTGCACCTGCACTGCTCTGTTCACCCCAAGGACCTGTTGCCCCTGCACATTCCAGCCAGGAATAAGAAGGTGTTTATGAACACATTTGCTTATGAACCAGTTGCATTAAAAAAAAAAAACAAAAAACAAACCACTAGCAACACCATCCCACATAACTTAAAGTGCTCCCAGAATAATAAAAAATAATTCTGCTCTGATTTTATTTTTCACTTTATCATAAGCATGATCATAAGACAGTACAGAAGATGATCAGGGCATTTGAGGAGGTTTAAAGCAAGCTGAGTTTTTTTGGAAATCAATAGCGAGAAGGCTCCAGCTCAATTTTGTAGCCTAAATAGCATTCTTCTTGGGCTTGTGTGCACAAATGTGTTATAAATCCCTGGGGCCTTGATAGTGCTTTTCTACTGCAGTTTCAGTCAAATATAGGTTGGCCATGACTTCCATAACACCCATAAAGTGTCAAAAGTAATGTGATGAAAGCATACTTCACTTCTCCCTCGATCCAGAATTAAATGTTCACTATGCTTAAAAGTCTTATTATTTTTTTAGTTCACTGGCTCATCCCATCATCTCTGTTATCCAATTATTTCCTTTCTACATGTTTTTTGGTTTTTTTTCCCATAAACCTTCTAGTCTTACTGCATTGTACAGTCCATCATTAGTTAATTCTTGTTGACTTTTATCATTTGTACTCTCCCTAATTGGTTTGTCACATTCCTATTTCCTTCTCAATCACTTTCCATTTTTATTTTCTTACCTTCTAACTTCCTCATATTTATTTCCCTCCCACACACACTGTGATTTTTATTGATGCTGAATGCAGCCCGCAGGCCAAAAATAATAGTCAGTCCAAAACCAAGTGACCACAGTTCTTCAGTTTTTCACAGATTAATCTCAGAAAAGAGGTTCGATTTGGCTAAATTTCCTTTTCTATATTTCTAGCTACTGAAGAAGCTGCACATACAATAAATATTTAATAGGAAAACCCCTCCAGCTGAATTCAGGCCCCACAGCATCTCATTAGCATGTCTTGGAATAGCATCCTCATTGTCACTTGCTTAATTATGCTAAGAAAGAGTTGAATTGTGTGGCTGTTGGGATCAGAAAGTGATTAAATTCACTTGGCAAGACTTTGGATATCTCATTATGGTCCTCATTTAGCACTTCTAATTGAGTCCACTTTTAAATTTTTTAGGGTTTTGTTGTTGTTGTTGTTTTTTTTTTTTTTAGTTTTCTAGCATCATGATTTGGAAAAAGTCTTTCTGACAACAGCAAACATTTCCTTAACTTTAACAAATTTCTGCCATGAAGAAGAATCATGTAAGGATTAAAAGCAATCTGTTGACCTACTGCACCATTAATTTTTTTGAACAACTCTCACCCTTACAAAAACAAGGAACTGAAACTCCCTAGAGTAGACACCTACTTTCAGATGGAGTTCTCTTTCCTATGCATTAACACTTGGTGAGGATCTTGCCCTCTATAAATGATCACAAATGACAGTTTGCTCCCAAGAAGTCCCCCTGACCTCTACTCTTCAGCAGGTTTTTGGGAGCTTGTGTCCTCATTTCAGGTGGGAGCAGCAGCACTCTGAAGGTGAGGATGAGGGTGCTGCTGGGAAGGAGATGATTCCTGCTTTAAGGGTTGCTACCGAGCTTGCAGGAAATTCAGTTCTCTGAAGTAAACCAGCAGAAGCACTAGGTATCATTTCAATCACAATTAACGTGTCAAAAGGAAACTCAAGTGATGCACAAGTGCCAGATATCTGCACAGGGGGTTAATTTCATCCTAAGTCAGATGACAAGAGAGTGCTCTATTAAAATCAACACGCATGCAGTTTACCAGCATAGATACAGTTCTCATATGAATATTGGGAAAGCCTCTTCATAGTATCGTAAAACAAATGCTCATAGCAATAGCTGTATACAGTCAGAAATAAGCTAGGTTGTTCACAGACTTTTCAAAAACAGCATCAGGAAAACACATCTTTATTGGTAATGTCTATGCTAATTTAGTCCTATCTGAGTGCAGAAACACTGATGAAAGTCTATTCCTCACAGCGAGATATAAATAACATACCTACAGTCTCTGAAATTAATCATCATTAAAGAATAAAAGACTTAGAAGGGCAAGAATTAAGACTGTGTATCTTAGAACTTCTCCCACAAGAAGAAAACAAAAGCAATACTTATTACAAACATCCTTACCAGTCTTTACAACCAACGGCCATAGCTGTTGTTACATCTTCATGTTGTAGGGATGTGGGCAAATGAAGGAAGATACTTTAAGAAACCCTGGAGCAATTCTGCAACAAGAATAACAAAAAGAAGTTACATTATAGATGAAATCATGGAACATATCAGCATCCAATAAGGTATGCACATTTCTATTGTGTAGATGCAAAAACAGCTGTGAAAAGCCTATCTTACTTTCCCGCAGCTTACACAAAAAGACCAATATGACCCGAGAAACAGACTTTAAATGAAACCGTTGTCCATGCAGAGCCCTACCGGACGACACGTGCTCTGACTCAGTGTAGCACCATCGTTTTCAGTCTGCTCCAGCATCTGCTGTGCTAAAATGGCCAACTGCCCCCTCCCAAGCCTTATGCAGAGAAGTACACGGGACAAGGCACTTAATTTTCAAAAACCTAGTAATTGCTTTCTTTCTCATCCCTGTAGAAAGAATTCATTTTGCAGGATCTCCCAAGCAGGTGGTCCCATTTTCAGCAAAGCAAGAAATTTTACAGCTTCTTTCTTTGCAGGTGTGAACTTACCCCAAGAGGGCCAATATCTGTTCAGCATAGCTGGGGATTTGACCCTTTACTTTTAGCACAATTGCCACAGAAAAGTTTCTCTCCTAGAATTGCATAACAATGTCCTGAAAACATCCTTAGCTACTGCAAAGCCCAGATTTTGGTAGTCTTACTTAATTGTATGAACTATGAAATATTTACAGGCATAAACATCTCTTCTACCAGTTCCTTAAAGTCTGTTCAGAGGAACAAAGGAAAAAAAGCAATGGCAGAGAAAAGCCCAAAGTCTCAAGGCCACCATCAGCCCAAGGATTTGTGGTTCTCCTGAGTGCATTTTTTTAGTGTCTCTGTTCAAGTTGGTACAGGAGATTGACTTTTAAGGTTGATGGTATTGATCTAATTCACAGCCCTATACTCATTTATCATGATTCTTTAATCAATAGCCCAGCTACTTAAGATACTAGGAGTTTGGGTCCTTATTTATCTAGATGACATTTTGATAGCACCTTTCTCCTCGGGGGCTCTTGTCTTTTAGGTCGGCGCTTCATTTCACCTCATTCTTCCCCAAGGTGTGTGAGCAGTGAGAAAACATTAATGTCTCTTGCCCCAGTCTATGCTTGGGTGTGGCAGCATCACATTTTGGACCCCTCAGCAGATTTTGTCACTCTAAGGGCAAATGTATCAGGCACTGAGCTGGTCAAAGCTGACATTCTTTCAGCAGAGCCACACTGATTTCCAGCAGCCTGAGCTCACTCTTTCATAATCCACACAAAGGCATCTTTACTTCTAACACAAAAGGAGCTGTTGAAGCTTAACCAAAAGATGCTCCCAAGTACAGCAGGTCTCATTGTTTCATCTCTTCACCTTTTCCTCCCTTAGCATCAAGAGAAAGCTTCAGGAGAGGGCTTACTGTCAGACTCTTCAATAAGAGCCTCAGTTCTCCAGAACGAAGCAGCATGTCTGGAGCACTCAGCTGTCCCTGCTTTACATGGATCCTCTCCACCCCTGAAGTTCTATCAAAATACATACTGGCAATGACATTACCACAAAACCACACTTGCCTATCTAAGCACAAGTTTCTGGTTCACTCATTCCTTTTAAAGATCATTGCTATGTTGATGTTCTTTGTTAGGATGGAGGATTTTTGCTTTCATTACAGGAGGAGGCAAAGGGTTAGTTGGCTTTCATTGTAAAAGCAATGCACCTGCACTGCAAAAGATGGTGCAACACTTCAGTGAAAGCAAGCTAAGAATAAACAGGAACCTGCTGGTCCTTCATGCTGGGAAATAAACCCCTTCGGGCTTTGAGTCATCCAAGAGTTGTGTGCTGCAGCCCAGTCCCAGGGTACAGCACTGTATCTTCAGCTGGTGGGAAGTCAGGGAAGCCGCTGCAGTTTCAGAGCTGAACATCTGGTCCCTGCAAACAGGCTTTGCATGCCCCTGGCTGAATTTCTTTCAGCTCCTGTATCATGCAATATGAAAAGCAAGAGGAAGAGAAGTTTGAGCCTTGAATGTGGCTGCATCATGAGCCCACTCCAAACTTTCCTGTTTCAAAACTGAATTCAGGTGTTTGATGGTCTTCATGTCTCAGAGTAACTGAAACACAAACATCCTGCAACATTTTGCACAGCTCAGCCCAGCCTCACCATGTGTTACCAAAGCAATTCTCTGATTTCATGCAGACCAGTGTCAACACTTCCTGTTCTCCCATCTCTTCAGAGATCAGTTGGGAACAGAAGAGCAAAAAATAGGCTCCACAAACTTCCAAATGCTCTAAGTTCCAGGGAAAGGTTTCTGGAGAGAAGGTAGGAGAGCAGAGACAATGAGTGTTCACAGCTCTATGAAAATTCCCTTTATAATATTTTGCTATGATTTATGAGAAACCATTACTCTACAAAAGAACCCCAAACTTCTTAAAGCTTCTTTTGATTGGATAAATGTTAAATAATTGTAATTTACAAACATAAATGCATACACAAGGACAAACATGCAGTCGGTGCTGCTGCCATTCCACCTGTTGCAGTGAGGTTCCTCAGGAAGCATGGTGTTACTGCAGTCTAGGGCCATGGGATTCCTTCCCCCACACCTTTCTTCTGCTACACACGTCTCTTCTCTCAGAGTATGGTGACTCTGCAGAACAAGTGCATGGCGGCTACTGAGTTTTCAGTACGTTGCCGTAATGGGTGTGTGCCACCACAAGGCTCACTCAGAACAAAGCTTCCAACCTGCTCCCCTGTCACTATGAAGCCTTCCTATCTCATAAAGTTCCTTTTCAGCCTCACTGTTGATTATAATCTCACAGCACGAGAAGACTGGTGATTATGTCCACCAGGGTCTTCAAAGTTCAGGTGGCACAATATGGTCACACTGCATCCGGTCTGCAGCTAACTGTGAAATTCAAGTCATTTCCATCTGAAAAATAGATCCCTTCCACTGCCTTAGTGAGTGACTTCCCACCAACAGAGTCTCCCTAAACTCACCGTAACACTGTGGATGAAATCTATTCCTGTACACAAAGTCTTCGCATTCCTTCCCACAGTTAAAAAAGGTTTATCCAGGAGGGAAGCGGTGCTTGAACCTTCTGCTGAGCTTCTGTACAGAGGGGTGAATCTTACCAGACTATTTACCCGAAGTCATTGCTTCCCAAGTCAGTCTAACAACTACAGCTGCTCCCTGACATGCAGGGAAGTGCTGTCTTTAAGAAGCTCTGCCACAGCTTGTATCTCAAAGGCAGAATAAGTAATGTGGGGTGACAGATGCTTTCATAGCTGTTTTTGCATTGTAGAACTTACACAGCACATACATAAATATATCTACTACACATGCAAGAAAGACTTTATTTACACATTTCCTTCTTGTCATATTGAATTCATACCCGCACACACTCAGTCTGCTATGTTCCAACTTGGCCAAATCCGTGTTCACCAAACTATCTTCCCTCAGCACTGCGACTTCCTAAGGGCACACAACTGAGAGAAGACGGAAAGCCTATTAAGTGATGAGGATGCAGTGTTTATAAAAATTAAAATGTGAGCTGGGTGTTTGGGAAAGAATGAGAAAAAAATCAAGAGCTGCATTGAAGTATGCTGAATAAATTTAAAATATTAAATCAGGGCCTTAATTACTATGTCTCTAATCTCATACAGTCACACTTCACTTTGAGGCAATTTGTGATTAAATAATAATACTTTAAGGCAAATAACAACACTTGGCACTTTTATAGTGCCTTTTGCCTAATTAGTTTGGGATTAGTTCCTTTGCATTGGGTATGGGGCTTTGAAGATATAAAGTGCTAAGTATCATTATAACCTGAGGATCTCAAAGCATTTTACCCTACGCATTAATTAAGCCTCAGAGCACTCCTGTAAGGCAGGTAAGTATTTTTGTATCCCTCTGCATTTGGCAGGCCCAAATGGAGAGAGGTTTGGCCAGTGCTTTCCAACTTGCAGACACGTTCTGGAAGCACTTCTGTGCCCAAGCCAACCCCCTCACCTGGGCACTCCCATGGCCCCCAGCCAGAGCAGTGCCCACATGAGCATCTTCACATTTCACTGGGAGGCTCCTGGAGCAGAAAACTCTGAAGGAATGGCTGGATGTGCCCAGAACTGCTGGGAAATCAGATAATTGCTTAGGAAAAAGCCATTAGGGCTTGTTCCCACCTGCAGGAAGGCCAGTGACAAAGGTACCCTCGATTTCTTGGTCAAAGCAGGGAAACTGAAATAGTCCAACAACTCAAATCCAAGGATTTCTGTGGTGGAGTCAGATGCAAAGTCATGGCCCCCACTGCAGGTCATACAGCCTTCAGGCCTTCTCCAGAAACATGAATTTCTTTTCTTTTGTTTGTTTCCTCCAAACACCAAAACTCAGAAGCATCTCAGGTATCACAGGCTGTTACCAAAGCAAAGAAAGGAAGCATTTCTTTTTAGTTCATCCATTATGAAAACATAAATCAGCAATAAGAAGGTACAAAATCTTCATTCTATTTATAATTAATATTGTACCTGAAGCAGTCACCTGCAAAAGAAAGAGGAATGAAAGGATTTCAACTTACTTTGATAATTAAGGGTATTTAGTGTCCTTTAAACACAAAGTTTAAAAAAGAGGAAATCCACAATCTGCCTGAATGTTCTTAGTTCAACAAAGTCTTTGAGTTGACAGCTAATAATTAATTAACAATGAATGGTGTCTTTCAGGCTGTCACCGTGATTGACACTATCATCTTCTGAAAAGTGAAAGATTTGTTAATGTGGCAGACTACAGTCTGGGAAACATTAAAGCTTCACAATTCCCACTGCGTTCAGCTAAACACTTGACATGACAGGTTACCAGCTTGAGAAGAGAAGGAGGTGAAGAGAACAGCAGCAACCTCTGCCGGTGGAAGCTTGGCTTCCCCTCCGAGCACTGATTTCCTACCGACAGACAGGAGAAATTAGGGAGAAAAAGACCTGACTGGCTCTGAAAATCCAAATTTGTGGAGGCTGAGTCAGCAGGCTGGGAAGCAGTGACTGCCCAGCTCACTGTGCTCGTGCTGCTCCTGGTCCCACTCAGCAGTGGGGCTGGAGCTGGGAGGTCCTGGCAGACCCCTGGACTGCAGGGACCACCTTCCCTCCACCCAGCAGAGCCACTCTGAGCTTGTCCCCATGTATTCCCCAAATAAAGATCAACAGCTGTTGAAGTGAGTAACTGAGAGCTCATTTTCAAGTATATGTATTTGTAGGTTTTTTAAAAATCCTACTTTTACAGACACTCCCAAAACCTATGAAACATGTATTCTAACTTAAAACAACGGATCTAATTAAACTATTTAAGCAGCAGAGAGATACTTGATTTTAGTAAACAGGGAGTCCTGCCATCTTGCCTGCTCAGTATTGTTGTCTACCATGGATCCAGCTTCTCATCAGCCTTCCTCTCCAGCTGACTCTTGGATCTCCTTAAGCTTAACTCAATGACGACAACTTCTGTCCTGATGAGCCACCTCTGTTCACTGTCACCCACCTCCTTGGTCTCACACCTGAAGGTCTGGCTTGACTACACCTGCCTTTGTGTGCACAATCCGCTTTCTCCACCTCTATCCCACTTTAGGACTGTCAGCTTTTTCCCAACTTAGTTGCATCAGGTGTCTATCACACAGGAAAAACTTTTGTTTGCTTTCAGCCTCCTGTCTCCCTCTCTTTCCTCCATTAATATGATCTCTCATCTTTTCACACTTAACAAGGTCTGATTTTCCGAGCTTCCCTCCCAGGTCACCTCCATTTTCACCACATCAGCTCAGCTCACAGAAGAAAGCAGTTCCAGTAGAATTACCTGCTCTGTGAGTTTCTCTGGCATGTCCCTAGCAAAGTCTGTTTTTCTGATAAAAATAAATCCACCTCTACAGTTTATTCTTCCTCCTATTATTTATCCATAGAGGCTTTTGCCAATTTTCTACCAAGAAAAAAAGGGACACACACTTTCAGACATTTGAACATGTTACTCTTTCTTCTCCCTTCTTTGTCTGCCTTTCTCTTTAGACATAGAAATTACTTTGTTTCTGCCACTCTTTTAGTCCTCCAGGAATTGTTCTCATCCTCACCCCATTTCCTTTTTACCTCTGTGTTTTTGTACACTCAGCATTACCATATTCAGTATCTCCCTGCTCAGAAAGTCCCCACACTGACTGTGCTTGCTTCTCCACCTGTCGGTTCATCATTACTTCAGTCTCCACATTCCCATTCTGATGATTCTGTCTGCATAATGCTGGAGGTTTTTTCCCCTTGCTAGGAACCAGCCAATCCTACTGTCATATCAACATTCTTCTCTCTGGCCTCCCTAATGCAATTGTCTCCCAACACCATTCCCTCCCAAACCATGTTGCAAATACCTTTTTCTTGAGCTCACGTCTTGCTGTTTTTCCTCTTCCTCCTCCAGCTCTCCCTTCTCTATTATTTATGAATTGCTTGCCTTGAGTTTTAAGGCTGTTCATGATTTACTGACACAACCCATTTCCTCTCATCTGCTCCCAAGATGTCAGTTCTTGCCTCCAATCAGCCCTTGGCACCAAACTCCTCCATTTGCTACTTTTAAAATTAGGACTTTCTTGCTTTCTTTTCTTCCTTCCATGTTGTCCCCTCATACAGGAAACAACCTAAAAATTAATTCATACTGTTTTTCAAAGATTCCTCTTTCCATTAATGCCTACAAAGAAACTGACAACAACAGATCATTTTTTGCTCAGTTCTCTTCACCTAAAATATTGTTTCCACATACTGTTTACACTGCTGCCTACCAGGAATGGTCAAAATCCTTAAATGGATCTTCTAGTTGCTATAGAAATATAAATACTAAATAACAAAAGGAACTTGGAACTAGAGTAGGCAAAGTACACACAATTTATACCAGTTGCTCCTTGCAGAGAAAACTCCAGAGAGCACCTGCAAATAAACTAACAGCCCCACATCTCTAGCAGGCTTACATGCCAATATTGATGGTGGAGGACACCCAAGCTCTATACATTAGATTACCAGCCTCCTTCAGGTGTTGCTTTCTTTCTTATTCCAAAGAAAGAAGTGCAGGGGAGAGAAGGGGGAGAACATCACAAGACATCCCCCCAGTACACAGCCTCTCTGAAGATGAAATTTGGGGAGCTCTGCATTAAGCATGCTAAAACCACTGCGAGCTAACAGATGCACAGAAGTACAACTTGACTCCTGGGGAACTCCTGCAAGCACAGTCTGCTTAGTAAAGGCCTTAATTAACAACTTTGCAAAGGACAATGAGATTATAACAATTATTCACTGCAGGCAGCCTGTTTTTTCCTCCTCCAGTCTCCAGCATTTGCTTTAGCCTGCATTCCAGATAAATATTTCATTCTGTGCAGGCAGAAGTTTCATTATGTAAGTGACAAAGAGAAAGCATCAATTGCCATATACACAGATCCTAATGCACCTGGTTAATGTAGTTATAATATGTCACTGCAAAACATCTTGTCAGCATTTTGTAATTAAAAAAGAAAAGCCACTGCAATAATAAAGGCAATGCATTTAACAGAGACAAATATCACAAGTAAGATGATCTTTCAAAGCAAAAATAGACATTACCAAAGCAAAGCCTTGATAACCTTGCCCTACATACTCCAGTACCCTCGAATGCTCTTCGGCCCAATAAAGTACCCTTTTCCTCTCTACAATAGCACTATTCAGATAAGTTACACTGACCAATCTACAGGGCTGCAACATTTTTCAAAGGACAAAAAGCGTTTCTTTCCGATTGAGTCAGCAGGATATTTATTTCCTTGTAACAAAGAGTTTTCTGAACTGCTGAGAGATTTGTCAAAATGGAATCACAAGTGATACATTAAACAACCAGAGGGGAGGACTTATTATTAGGCATTAAAAGAGAAAGCTGCAAGTTTACAAATAAGAATAGGACTGTGTACTTGACTTTGTAAATTCTCAGTTAATGAGAAATCAAACATGAAAGGCAAACATTTAATCTAGAGTAAATTTAGTCATTTAAATCACAGCCACTCACAATCCTGCTGTCTTAAACTTCATAATATGCAGCAAAGGGCAACTGGCAGGGCATAAACACATGCCTGCTCAGTGCTCTGGAATATGCTGCAGATATGCAAATACCAGTTATCAAACCATCAGCATAAAATGTCTATTATGAAGATGCCAGCTCCCTCCATTGCAATCTAGCCTGTGATAAAAGGCAGGCCACAGCACTGGCCTCAGTGCTTCCTGGGGCAGGCCAGTACCTTTCTTTTTCCAAGGACATGCCTCGTCCACAAGGTGGGCAAGTCTCGTTGCCTTCCTCCAGCTCCAGGAGCCCTGGGTGGCAATCTGCAAACACCCAGCTGGCCACAGCACACCCACTGGTGTTCTTACACAAGAAAGAAGAAAAGATGGTGTCCACTCCCACAGGTCAAACACCACATCAACTCTGCTGTGCTATGCCCCAAACTGCAGCCATGGAAGGAGAAAGGAGAGAGTAACTTCTGCCTCCTCCATCAGCCTGAGCATCACCTGCTGTCTTTTAGCAAGGCCCAATATGATACAGCCACGACATCTTTGCTGCACACACTGGTCTGACACTGACACCTTCTTGCTGCCACAGCTCCAGAGAAACAGGATTAAGAGTTGCTCATTCTTGAGCTTTTTGTACCAGCTAAACTAAGTACTTCCCTGCTCAGCCAGCCCTCTCTCCAGAGTCCATGGGGGGGCATTTAGCTTTTCCTGCACATCCTAAAGCCCCCGGGAGTCTGGTCAGGGCAGCAGATTCCCCCCAGGAGCCAGGCACCTCACTGTTCAGGGCTGGCTCTCCATCGATGATCCTGACTTTCCTTCTGTACAGTATAGCACAGCACTGGGAAAGACCTCCTGGGTCACAAGCTTTCAAAATCATGGTACTAGAAGACATCCCAGGAGGCCATTTAGTTCATCTTTCTATTCATGGTGAGATCAACTGTAAATATGGTATTTGCTTTTAAAGGTCTCCAGTGATGCAGACATCACAACTTCCCTGAGAGTTTCTCCCTCCCTTTTGCTGTCCTTTCCATCAGCAGGTTTTTTTTTAACTTAACATCTAGCTGAAGTTTTTGCTTCAGTTTAAGGACATTATTTCTTGTCCTGTCTCCAGGGACAAAAGAATATTTTTTAAAAGAATAAAAGTTTAAGGACAAAAGTGCACTTACACAGAGAGAACAGTCTGCATAAGCAAAAACCCCCATCTACCTATCATTTTCTAAATTTTCCCTATTAATCCATAACACTATCAAGCTTTTTAGAACTAAAAACCTTCCTTGTTTCAAAACAAGCACTATGTGACATGGGAACATGATAAGGACCTAAGTGTTTGCAAACTTTGCCTTCATATTTCCAAATGTCTAGAGATGGCAAAGGTGCACACATAGCTTAGTGATGGAGAGAAAGATTAGCAATAACAGAACTGTTATCGTTATTTCTTTCATTCAGCATTAAAAAGGGGCTCAGCCCACCAATTCAGAATTTCAGTCTCTGTGGTTGGACCATGGCCTGGATTATCACACACCAAAACAATTATCCAGCAGGCAGTCCAATCTAAGCCTTCCTCTCTGTTCATGTTCACTCTCGTGTACATCCATGAGCACACATGGTGTTCCTCTCTAATTATTACCAGTGTTACTGCATTCAAGGCTGGAGGATAAAACAAAGAGAGAAAGACCATTACTGGAACTCGAGGAGAGCCAATCTGTGCTGTGAATACATACTGTGTGACAATACAAGGAGGGGAGTATTGGTATGTACTGCAATTTGCCCATGGCCAGAACAGTTGAACTGTTAAATATATATTTTAAGTGCTTTATGACTTTAGGAAGAGCATTGATAAGAATACATAGACTATTTCAACCCCAATGTTACAATGTGGTAGTTGGAAACATTTCTCTGCTATGGACTCCCTCTGTCCTAGTTTTACCTCTTCTGCTTCAAGAACATTTCCTAAAAGGAATGCTTGGGTCTTTTGGGGTTTGTTTGGTGTTACGGTGTGTTTGGTTTTTTTGGGGTTTTTTTGTTTGTTGGTTTGGTTTGGTTTTTGGGGGGGAATGTTTTACTTTAATTTTTTTTATACTCTCATGTCTCCATAGAAGCAGAAAGTTAATCTTTACCTGACGAATGCAAAAGCTTAGACAAACCACAAACACACCATTCAGCATGTCAGGCTTACAAAGGAAGTTCTGGTTCTATCAGGTTTCCACACCACATACAGCTGCAACATTGGCTTATATTACTAATCACTTGCAGTATTTGTGTCTTGGGTTGTAACAGATGGTGTTTGTGAGGCATGCAAAAGCTTCAGATAGCCAAATGGTACAGCAGTTGAGATAAGGAAAAAAATCCTCAAAACAAAATATCCATCCCTACTGCGGAGGCTGGAATGTGATGAGCAGTGTTTAAATTATTCCTGGTCTCTGCAAGCACAGTGGATTTACAGACTCTTAACCCTAAATAGGACTAGATTCAATCTTTCATATTTCATTACCCCAGTAAATCCTCACAATGCCAGCTCGTAGACGCAACGCACAGCAACACAAGACAAACCACAACACAGGAAAGTTCTGTTCCTGACACTTTGAGAGGCCTGGGCTTCAGATTACACCAGTACAACTCAGGTGTACTCACTGATGTTTTGGTGACATCTCAGTTCTGATGGCAAAATTGAAAATTCATCAGGGATGCCCTGTTAGTTCAATCACTCATCTGTACAGTGTGTAGTAACCTGCTCTATAGTGGCCCAATAAGCCATAATTCTCACTGCTGAGCTGTTGGCGGGTAATTTTTAGGGGACTTGAATAAGTCTCCACCTCTGGGGAGCCATGAGGTTTTTTGCCTACATGCTGACCTGGCAGGGATGAAGGACACGAGGCACATCCTCATACCAGCACTTCACTTCCTGACATCTCAGGATACCTCTCAGCAGTTTCATGTGTTTAACAGAGAAAGGAAGATGATGCAGCCCAGGGCAGCAGCCAGTCAAGACCACTTAGGGTAGAATAGAGACACCAGAACTAATTTCTTCCAATTCTTCCCTAGATTCAAGGTCTTTCTAATAGCACTCTCAAATAATGCAGTAACAAAATTATGACTGCCTACTGCCTTTGGTTAAGAAACAATCATTCAACAACATAGCATGAGTTTTAGCTGGGTAAAAAAAGGCGTACTTCTTAACTAAAAATTGTGGCTGATACTGTACCATTTTGGATAACAAAAAAGCCTGTCCCCAATTTTTAGCTTTCATTCTTTATCGTGCTTTTACATTAAAAACATAGGAACAAGACAAAGATTAGTTTTTCTGCATTCAATAAAAGAGAATGCTTCTAAAAATAATTTGGAAGAAAAGACTTTTTTGTATAAATAAAACTTTTAGAAGATACTCTGACCACTGCTAGATACCATTATGCAAAATTGACTCGCATTCCATTGAACACAGCTGGGGTCATTTATGTCTCTATATCTAAGGGTTGTTCGCACCGAAAAACCCAACCTGCGTTGCTTTTAAAACTCTTCCAACATGCAGGCCTCGGATTCTCTCCCCACTGGCTAGTGGGCTTAATTTTATGGTGATATTCATGCTGTTTTTGCTTTTAGAGCTGCCTAGTTTTGTTTAAATGATGACAGCATTTAAGCACAATGCCAGACTGAACATCCCTTACTACAGGTTTACATGACCTTGACATGCAGCAATGCTGACATTTAACACCAGCGATACCTGGATGATACCTTTGATGTCTCACTATCAAATTTGGAAGCACTGAAGAGAAAAAGATCTTACTTTTAATTGAAACAGGATTGGTTCCACAGAGTGATGCCCAAGAACATCACCACAGAATCTTATTACTGCAGAACACAAAGCACAAAACATTAATACAGCATTAAAATACAGAAAAACGTGCTTGACTGGGCTGCTTCAGGTGCTGCACAGGTGGATGTGGAACACAACATTCACTGAGGATTTATATGAGCACCCAAAAAAACACCTGATCAAATCTCTCTGTGGTTGCAAAACTCCAGTCACCTGCCCAGATAATCAACACTTGCCCTTTTTCCTGTTCTTGTCAGGCTTACAAAGAAATCAGACACCTGATGCTTCTCTAAGTGCTTTTGAAGAATCTGATCCTGAAAGCAGCAAATGTCTTCTCTCAGAGAGGCCAGAAGAGAGTTGAGATAAACGTCAGCACTGCATACAGCAGGTACATAATGTAGCTCTATTTACTTCTGCTGTACCACAGAACTATCAGGAAGTCAATGCACGTGGAAAAAAATGGCTCAACAGAGAGGCTCTCAAGAAACCCAGTACCTACTCCAGGCTGTACCAGAGACCTCATGGATAACCTCACAGAGGTCACCTCTTCTCTTGATCAGGTCTTCAAGTTATCTTACTGTAAAAGGATGGCACAAATCATCAGTACAATTTTTGTTTTTAAACCATCACCAGTACCATGGCATCTGACAAGGATTTGCCTGCTTCCTCCAGTTGCACAACACAGGCAGAAACCAGAGATGTGCTCTGTGGGACACAGAGAGGCCAGTGCTAACCCCAATGCTCTGCAGGGACCTTTACTGCATTTAACTGGTGATGCTCATATCTAGCTCCTTCCTCATCTTTCTTGTTCTGCAACAAGCAGAATATTTCAGTCATGCTACCATTCATGACCAAGTGAACATATCAAATTTGGGTGCTGAATGTGGAAATAACCTTTCGACATATAAATACACCAGATACTGACCTGAGGTTGTTGACACCCAAAGCAGCAGGTCTGAACTGGAGGCCTTCCTACGTGGCACACATCTTGCAACACACAGATCAGCATCTTGGGTACTAACCACTAGAGATGTAAAATCACATTCTTAGTATTATCAGGCCAAATCCTGGGTAATTTGATCTCTATTAATGGTTAAAGAAGGAAACAGCTTCTCAAAGAGGCAATCAGTCTTGCAAAAGTACATAAGCATAAACTGAATCAGAGCTTCAGAAACTCACTTTACATTTTATGTAAAAATAGAAAAAGTAATATATGCAACAGATCCATTAAAATTCATGTGCATTTGTGTGCAAGTTCTCTTTCTTCTCTTCCTTTCCTCCCCAGCTTGATAACTATATTGTTGATAGGAATAAAATATCAGCCTTTACTTGTACACATACCCAAGATCTTGTAAGTCATTACAACGTGTTTTTGAGATTTGCCACTTCACTGCTCTATAAAAAGCTTCCTGAAAAAGTATTAACAGATGGCCTCTTATTCTCTGAGACTGTTCGCAATACACCAGATGGCAACCTGAAAGAGAAAATCCAACTTACATTTTCAAAACTGAAAGAAATGTGACAATATCCTCACAATAAATATACAGCACGAAGGTAGCAATAAATGATCCGTTTGAAGCAAACTGCCTTTCTTTATTTAAGCAGTGAATCCAGCCCTCACTTTATAACATATTGAAGAATGCTTCATATCCAGTGCTGGAAGTAATTTCTGATGCAAGCAGAAAGTTTGCTTTAAATGAGCAACAGATTTATGAGAGGCAAGGTTATTTGAACGAGTGAAAAAATGGCCCAATAGCCTTGGGGATTAAGACTTCGTATACTGGATCCCTGGTATCTGGTTTGTGTCCCAGAACTAGTCTGTAGATTGCAGTGGTTTTGCTATTAATGTTAGAAGCCTTAAACCCAACTTGCCAGACAGGGTCTTGTTAGGGGAAGGCAGCAACTCTTCCAGATCCTTACTGCTTTCAGGCTTTTTGATTCACCTGCTAGACAGCAGCTTAGCTCAGCTACAAAACTGGAGAGCTCTCTGAAGTACAGTCAGCCTTTCTATGGGTCAGTAGCTGTTCTGCTGTCACTTAAATGAAGCAGGATATTCTTCAGAGAGAGGCAGTGATCCCCACCCCACAGCATGTCCCACTAAAACACAAGGACTACTGATGGATTAGATGTGCCTTCAAGCACACATCAGAAAACCCAAGAATGGTCTTTGTATTTGCACAATGTCAATATGATGTGGTTTCTTTGCTGCATAAACTTTTGAGGCTCTTCTGCAATTTCAGTAACATTCATCTAAGTTGTGATCCTGCTCCTAAATGCCAAAGCCCCCGTGTGTTCTGAGGAGATTAAAGTGTTTCTTAAGGGGAGGGCAGGTAACTTTCCAATTCACACCACAGATCTTTGTAACTGATCCCAGTAAGTTCACCTTTCTCATGCAGGACACACTTGGAAAGCTCACCGATTTCTTCCCCCAAAGCCTCTCCAGAGAGGCACCCAGAGACTGGCAATGGAAACACAAATGCCTACACCTGCCCTCATGGAAATACAGAGTGAGATGCTGTGCCATCAGGTTTTAAGGAGAATTCCCTATTGAAGTCAATATGCCATAAGCACAAAATTGCCAGTAGGACATATTATAAAACTACAAACTAGACAGCTGTCCTACCATTGCCCATAAAAGGGAACCATTTCTATAAAACTGCTATTTATTATTAATAGCATAAAATATTTATCATGATATCAGATGTATGAAAATTGTCACAGAGAGTTTCCTTCTTTGCTTTCACATTGGCAATAAGCCCATTTTCAAAAGCTATAAACAATAACAAAATTGTCTGTGGAGATAAGACAATAATAGAACTAAAGCTGTGCTTTCCGAGACAGCATCTCACCACAGAGCTTAAAGACCTTTTTACATTAGTCGAAGACAGGGGACTGTAACAGCAGATTGGACAGTCTCAGGGAAAAGGAGAAAAAAAATCTGCTAAATTCCAACCTACACATTTCACTTGGATTTGGAACAACTCATTCACCCTAAAGCAAATATTGCTTTAGTTGACTGCTAATATTGTACAACTTTATCATTTCCTGATTAGACTACAGATCCATAGTGCTAAAAACTATACGATAAAAAAATTCATCTTCAGAACAACACAGGATAAAGCAACATTCTGATGGGAATATTATTAATGTCTTTTCAGTTGTTATCCAAGCCACCAGCATGATGCTTAAGCAGCAGTGTTTAAAGGGTCATTTGTACCTGACAAAAAAGGCTGTTCCAGGATTTTGGGACTGCCCACTTTGGAAAGTGATAGCATCAGATTCCCCTAGTTATATTATGCATTAAGTTTCTGTTCACAATATCAACTTGCCTCATCCAGTTCCCACCTAGTGCTCATCTCCTCCTGGAATCTGGCCAGGCTACCACCTTCACCCTTGCAACAACATTCTAATGCACATCCCCTAATTGCACTGCTGCCTCCATACAACCACCACACTCCTTGCAATGCCACTGGAAAAGTTCAGGTACGTTGCTAGGAAAGGGAATGGCAATCACATTGCTTTCCTCCATCTTTTGCACGTAGGTGCCAAGTTCTGCAAGGCAGGAGCTGTGTCTCAGGCCAGGTAATCCTTCCTATTTTGGTCCTTCTCTGACTTCTTGGTGACCTAAATCAACAGGAGAGGGGAGGGGGGAAGTGGTTTTTGTGGGGTTATCAAGTTGAACCAGTTCCCAGGGAAGCAGACATGCACCACCAGAAGGGCGAGGGCAGAGCCAGCCAGCTGTGAACAGCAGCTCAGAGCTGGGACCGTCCCTGCTGCTGGCAGCCAGCTCAGCCACAGCTCAAACCTCCCCCCACGATGGTTTGCACGGTGTCCAGCACTGAGAACGGGAGATTTGAAACACTGAACGTTTTCTAGGAAAAAAAAACCAACATACGGCGCCACTTAAACTAGAAATCTACCTTTGTCATTTGAGTGAAACAATGCAAATCTGCTAATCCCAGTGACTTTCACACAGTCACAGCAGCAGAGAACTTGTTTTACTTTTTGAAGCAGGCTGAAAAAAGCAGAGTTCCCATTACATTTCATTTCCCCTACTCATTCAGTGATCAAACGCATGAGAGTCCTCAGTTCTGCCCCGCAAGCTCGGGTTTCCATTTTAAAGCTGATTGAATGACAGGGCAGAGCAGATGATGACGGCCCGTCACCAGTCGCTTCTGGAGCTGGCAGGCTGCAGTGGAGAGCTCTGCCAACGTACAGGCTCAAGAAAGAGAGATGCCAGACCCGAGGAGATGACTGCACAGGGCCTTTAAAAGCACTTATACAACCCCCCGTCAGTGACTGCTGGCTGTGAGGAGCTTTTTGCCTTGCTGGTGCTAAAGAGGGAGGTGCTGGTATCGCACCAGCTGGGCCAGGGCTACTGACCACGAGGCAGAAACCATGTCAAGCTGGCCACAGGAATGACGCTGCTGTGCAGCCTGGAGAAGAGAACTGAAGAAAAGGACACGGCTTTACAGCCTGACCCCCATTCTAAATGTAACTATTGTTAATAACATCCTTACAAAACTAAACACCAACCCTCAATCTCATCTCCATGTCCTGCACGTAACATTTCCAAAGCATAATCCTTTCTTAAAACCAGTCACTTTTAGACTAATGCATTTTGCTGCTCCAGCACAAGAGGTACCTGTTTTTGCAATTCACCACAAGAGCCCCACTCATCTGGTTTTATTTCTTTAAATTTTCAGTTCAAGATACACAGAGACTTTTTAAATGCAAACATGACTGTCTATTTTCCCTATTCAACAGGTTCCTATGAACTTGTCTGTACACATAGTCACCAACTACACTGAGAAGACACATCTTGAAGACTTTGCTTTATCCTTCTTCCCCTGAATTTAAAGTGGGGTGGGGGGTGTGTCTGTCCGTGTGTGTGTGTTGTATGTGTGGAGGAAAAAAGCACTAAAAAATAGGACCAAAGTGCAGAATCCAGATGAAATTTAATCTTTGGCTCAGTTTTGATCTTAATAAAGACTTAATAAACCTGTGTTAGATAGCATAGCCACCTTTACTCATTTAATTAAGGGATTTTTGAAGTGCAATGAGCGTGGTGAAGTCGTGAGGGTCTGGACTGAGAGCAGGTCTGTCCCTCTTGGTTGTCATTACATTGAGAAAGGCCAGCATCTCTCATCTTGACATTGTCCATTAGAATTACACCAGTCATTATAATTGTTGCTAATATTTTACTTTTTTGAAATACTAGCTTTGGTTTCACTCTTACTAATTGGTATAAATCACAGTGTAGCTTGCAAGTGTAAAAGTGGTGTGAGGGGAGGAAACAGGACTTGAGGAACAAATAACATCAAAACGCCTTGGCCTATGTTTCTTTCTGCAGGGAAAAAAAAACCCTATCAACTTAGCTGACACCAAATTACTGAGAACAGCGATTTCTCCTTCATAAAGACTTAGAGCACAGCTCTTTGCAGTGCAGCATTCTAATAAGGATCAGCATTTTAGCCAGAGACAAATGCACTAATCACGGTCATGAACACAACTGAACCAAATGTCTCAGCAAAACCACTCAGTAATGGCATTAGTCATGATAAAGAAAATGAGTGCTTTCAGGACAGAACATACTCGAAGAATACAAACAGAATCCTTTGTGCCTGCTCCTAGGAAGAAATGATTCAGAGTATGTATTTGACCAACTTGCTCTTAAAATGGTAGAAAGAGACTGATCTGCTCCATAAATTGGTATTTAATTGTCCAGATGACCAATTCCTCTATCACCAAGCAAGAGCAGTTCAGCAGGGAAAAAAATAGAATGGAATTATTACAGAACAATAAGGGTTATTTTTAAAGAAATTGAAACAAACAAACAAATCCCTATTTCATCTTTAAGCATTCCTAAACTTACCCTTTATTAAATAGTGGCTGATCAATTCTACACTGTATGAAGTTGTAAGGAAATGACAAATAGGCCTTGTAGCTGCTGCTGATTAACCAGATCACAGGTCTTCATTTCAAATGCGAACTGAGCCGTCCAGTGGCAGCTGATGTCCCCCCCGCTTCTGGTGTGCCATCTGCTGTTCTCTGATGTGTTACTGACCTCTAGCCGAGGAGCTCTGGAACTGCAGAGCCGAGCCGCTCCCACACCGCCCACGGCACCTGCGCGACCAGCTCCAGACCCCAGCAAAGCCGGAGGGCTCCTGTCTCTTCCCACCTGTGGCCTCGAGGAGTACGCACAGCACAGCCAAGCCTGACGGTAGAGCAGAGGAAAGGCTGTGTGTGAGATTTTACGCAGGAACATCGTGTGTTTGCACGTCCAAGTTTTCAGCTTTAACTTCTTGTGACTCATTTACACCTCTCAAGAAAAGTTAAGTGCTATTGATCTGCAATCAAGGATACAAGATGTTTTGAGAAATCCAGAACTGGCTCCTGGCTCAAACTAATAAATTTGAGAGAGAGAAAGGAGAGATGCAAGAGAGATGTGTGAGGCTGATGAAGCCGAAGGAGCACAGAAATTCCATCCTGTGCTACAAAACCCCTGCCACATCCACCCAATACACTCCTGAAAAGTGGACAACTGACCTTAAGACACAGAGCACCAAGATACTTTATTTTCTATCAGAAATTAAATCCTACTAATTAATACTCAGCTCCCACTCAGGCAGGTCTCTTCAGCCCACTGGTTCCTTTGGTGGCACTGGGGTGGTTTTGCCACAGACCTGGCCCTGGTTCAGCAGAGCATTTTAAACACATCAGCCAACACACTTAAGTGTTTTACTGACAAGGAAGGTACTTAAGTGCATGGCTCAGTGCTTTACTAGGTCAGGGCCTATGTGATAAAGGTAAATGAAGGTTAGCATTTATTTCTTTCAGAAAACGAGTATTAGAAGAATCCTTTGGCAAACCATACCTTAGAAAGGCAGTGAAAAATTCACTCA
This sequence comes from Grallaria varia, assembly GCA_013396735.1. Classification (NCBI taxonomy): domain Eukaryota; kingdom Metazoa; phylum Chordata; class Aves; order Passeriformes; family Formicariidae; genus Grallaria; species Grallaria varia. The sequence continues at coordinate 157,251 of VWZG01009896.1, read as the reverse complement.
TTTGCATGGCTTTATATTAGGAAGAACGTCATTGCTTTAATAGAGCAACGTGGAACAAATACAGAGGATACTCGAGGTATTTCCACCAAGTACTTTCTTGGAAAAGAGTAATTGCAGGCAAGAGGAGCAGTTACAGAAACAAATAACCCTCTAAAGAAAAGACTGTTTGCAAATTCCAAAATATAAAGGCCCTTTTAAAGAAAACTCATCACAGCTTTCCTGTCCAGAATGCTGTACCTCCAAAATAAATAGCTTTAATCTCTGCTAATCTTATTTCAGTGAAGAAAAGCTAAAGCTGGCAACAAGAAAATTATTATACTATCAAGTTCAATAAGTCAATCTCTTTTTAACATTCCCTGATCTTGATTTTGTTTAGCAAAACAAGGTATCCAAGTTTTCCAGCAGAGAAGATAAAGGAAAAAGATGAGTATCCCACAGCTGCACATAATGAGGGCTCCTGAAGTAATGGATAACATCCTTCTCACTGTGAAATATTCGAGAGGCCTCAAGTAAAGAGAATCATTTCCTTCAGCACAAGATCAAACTCCCTTTGAAACCAGGAAAATGTGGGAAGTATTAGGCCAGACTGTAGGTTCAGTCAAGGATAGGTATTATACACTTCATACCTGCCAAGACTTGTCTTCTAGGAATTATATCCTAATTCTGTTACCAGGAAAATGTTTCAGAAAAGCCTCTGTTCTTTAAAGCTGGAACAGCAGACACAGAGATCAAAACAAATTTTTTCCAGACATGTGATTAGTATTTGCCCTCTTATTAGGCAATTTGTTGGAAAAAAAAAAAAAGTTTAAAAAAAAAAAAAGAAAAAAGGAAAAAAAACCCCTGCTTAAAATTCCCTGCAGTTGCCTGGCCAGGGGAAGAATTCTTTTGGCTGTGCAGGGGCTGGATAGCCTGGCTTGCCTGGAAGCAGGACAAGAAGTATCTGACACCAACAGCAGCACGGGGTGAGCCTGAGCAGCAGGGAAACAGAGCTTGGAGCTGGGGGTGAGATGGGAATTGGAAGAAAAAGCTGCTGCTCCATTTTTCAGACAAGAATTAGAATCATAGAACCCCCTGAGTTAGAAGGGATCCACAAGGACCATCCAGTCCAACCCCTGGCCCATTCCTTCTAGAGAACTGCAAACAGAAATGACCTAAACCCAATTCCAGCCCTCAACACTCTCTAATGCAAATAATTATTAGTGAAGTCAGGTTAGAATTGGCATTTTAATACCATAGGGAGCTGTGTGAATTGAGATTTTCCATCACTTTCTTGTTGCCAATATGTCAAAGTTTTCCTATAAGACAAAAAACTACAAAAAAATTCTGGTTCAAAAACTTGAATTGACACTTGTGAAGTGAGCTGTTTTATTTTGACAAAAGGGAACACTCGCTTTCTGAGATCAACATTTTTGGCTTTGACTTCATTATTTTCACAAAGTAATTGCATTCTCATTTGTTATAATACCCTTTCATATTATGTCAAAATTATGCAATATAAATAAAAATTGAAATCCAGGTCCCCGATCTTATCAAAGCAAAAGTTTTCAATATAACTGTCACCAAAGTAATATCTCTACATAAAACAGTTTGATTTAATCAAATAAACACT
>VWZG01009896.1:118124-155587 GCA_013396735.1 Grallaria varia | reverse complement strand
GAGAGAGAGAAAAGGCTGCAGTCAGATGGTATTCAGCCAGCTGTTAGAATGTCTACAAAAGATGCACAATCAAGACTTTGTTCATGAGACTTGCAGCCCAGTAGAGCACTGAAGCACAGCCAGAGTGATGCCACTTGTCCCCATCTCACTGGAATCCACCCCCAAGGTCTGCCAGGCATTTGGTACAGGTTGGCCACAGAGCAGGGTCAAACCATCAGGGTAGGAACCTACAGGTAACTGCTCTTCACTTACACAGTAAACATGGAATCTTCAGCACAGGAGTATCACATACTAAAAATTACAGACTTTGATTCTACTACGGCACTGGGGCCAAATGAAAAGAGCAAGGGCTTTGAATATATGGATAACGCCAGACTGAGTATACTTGGGACAAAACCGACAACATACCGAGGTAGATTTTCAAAAGTACTTCAGAGAGAAATTCAAAGAATTCGTACAATCACAACATGTACAAAGCTTACAGATTTTATACCTAAAACACAGGGAAAAAATAGAGCAGAAACAGGAAGATCTGAGTGCCTCTAGATGTGTGCAGAGCCTAAATCCAGAGTTACAAAACATTTCCCTTCCCCATCTTGCTCCCTTTAGACTTCTATTCTCTTGCTGGATCCTAATCTTTCAGATCATGACTTTACATCTGATTTCACTGTTCGTTGCATCTTACTGTTCCTTTCCTCTCTGCTGCTTCAGTCTATTATCCCCACTCCATGTTCAACTCCACCCACAGAAATATCTCAAACTTTGCCATTTCCTCGTGCTTAGTCAAAGCTCCATTATAGTTGGGGCCTTCACACACTGCTGGATAGAAATGTTCTTCTGCTACTCAGTACTGAGCCAAGTGTTAAAGACAGAGGGCAAAAAACTCTTTTTGCTGCTTCGTATGGTGGATCTTGACATTGGCAGTCTATCTTCTTTCATAAGCAGAACTCCCACAGACATTAAAAAGAGACCTGTACATTTAAGCAGAGAAGAACATTGGAGTCAAGATCCACCCATGCAGATCTGAAGACAATTTTCATTAGCTAGGAAGTCAAACACAGAGACATAAAAAGTTTTGACACAGAGTCATCTTAACTTGGCTGGGAGTTTCTGATGTGAAAAACCAAGAAGTTCTATAGCCTAGAAAACTGTAAAGCGCTGGAAAGCCTAGTTATCAGGAGGGCAATTTCATTCTTTATGTAGCGTTTCACATTTGAATGCTAAGTAACCACTGGAGGGAAAAAAAAAAAAATAAAAAGAAGAATTACACGTACAATAAAGGATCTCAGCTGCAACTACCAGGCACTTCCCAAATACAGTTTGAAAAGTAAACTGTGCACAGTGCCCTGCAATCCTGGGTGCTGACCATGACATTATGGCCCTTTTGCCACCAGTGATATTGCTGCTTATGAGAGAAAATACACATTAGCACCAGGAATTAAGAAACATCCCAGATACTGAACCATCACGTCCATCCTTCATGCTGTGGAACACTCGTTCCAGCAGGGGACTCCACTTGACCAATGCAACACAGCAGCAAGGCACTAATACGTAATTAACATGCAATGGTGATTAATTAGGTAACATCTGACCAATAGCTGGGACACTCAGCTGCCTTTGTCTGCCTCACCACAGAAACACATTTGCAACTCTCACATTAAACCAAAACATAGCCCATTTCCCCCAGCAAGCACAGGCCAAAGGGTGGATTCCAATCTGTTGCACAGCACAGTGTGTAGCTACAGCATTTGCACATACTCCAGTGTGCACAGCATGCCTGAAATTAGACCCAAATCTTTTCTTTGCAAACAGCATGCTGTAAACATTCATGCAGTGTTACAAAGAACACCCAAATACACAGACACCTCCATATTTTTAAGACTCCTATTGCTTCTGCTTTGTAAACAGAGTATTTTTTATTTCGCTTCTAAAAGTTTGATTTTATGGTGCTGTGCATCCATACACTTGAAACAACATCAAGAGTTATGATTGACTGATGTACAGTTGTTCAGGGACCAAAATCTTAATTCCGTTGCTTAATCACTCCTGCACATTAGCTTATTAAAGAGGCCTGTTTATGGACTCTGCGTTGTGCCAAGTGCTTACGGTGGCTACTACTGGTCCCCAGCGGAGCCTCTCCCTACATGTACCACAGGTAACAATTCCTGCTGAGGCAGCATCGTGCTGTTCTTCCAGCTGTTCTGGTGCCATCCTGAGAAATAGGGTCAACACTGGCATCTCATTTATTTCCTGATGCTTGGCTTGCATCCTCTTCCCTCTAGAGAGAGCGCTGCTCGCAAGAGCACTTTACTTTTATTGCTCCTGTTAAGTAAGCTCTTTTGTTCTTCAGTGGAGGCTGCTCAGCCCAGCAAGACCCACAGCTCAGGCTCTCCAGCAGATGCAGCTTTTAGGTTTGTCTGAAAAAATGGGTCTTCTCCCTTTGTCTCTGTTGGATTCACATCTCACTCATCCAATTCAATAACAAACTAACTTGCATGGCACTTGCAAGAGCAGAGCTTTCCTCACGTCGGTGCCTGCTCCCCAGCTCAGCAGCAGCCAGAAGGGCCCGGCTCTCCAGGGGGACGCAGAGTCCTGCCCTGGGACTTCTGCAATTACTCAAGAATGTCCCTGCCCTGGGCTCACGGACGTGTCTTGAGTCACTGGCTGTCAGAGAGAATTCTGCCTCATGTCTCCCCAAAAGATTACTGAATTTTGATTAAGAAAGGTCAAGGGCAGCTTTTCCCTTTCCATAAGGAGAATGAGTCAAGGAAAAAATTACTCATCACCTAGCACCAGGACTTTTATTTCCACTTGAAAAATTAAATTGCCTGAAGTGATGGGAGGCTTAGGACAGGGCATGCACAGGAATGTTTTTATACAAATAAATTCATAAATATTTATCTACACGCTATAACTTTACAAACCCCTAAAAGCATTTTGGTTTAACAGGTGTCTTAGCAGAACAAACCACAAAGCCCACGTAGCCAAGTCTCAGATAATACTCATTTGCCAGATCAATTTTAAATGTACATTGTACTACTGACTCAGCATACCAGAGATTTAGATTAATCCTTAACGCTCCAATACAGGCCCCAAAATAACTTTCACAGTATTTGATTTTCCTTTGAAGGAAAGTGTGTCAGAGATATAATTAGCCCTAGCTGCAGACTCCAAAATCTGCCTGGCACCGCTCTCAGTAAAACACACCTTCAGCCAGTGTGAAACTGGTATAGCTACATTGAATCTGCTACCTGCAAGTCAAGTATTCCACACCAGCTGAGGAAGTATACATGCGAAAATGAAGGAAAAGTATGTTTTCACCTGGAAAAATAATGCAGCAGAACACACGGGATCTTGGGCTGACTAAAATAAGCAGCAAGTTCATAAGAAATATAATCTTCTAATTGAGTTTAAGGCACTAAATAACCACTGTCTTCCAAGAGAGAATCAGATTCATGGTGGGTATCTCTACATTAATTAGGAATAAGACTGTCACGTGGATTTTAATGAAATAAAGTTATGTCTGTGGCTTCTCTACAATATTAAAGTCAATTTATCTGAGGAAGACAAGTAATGGCTGGCTTTTTGTAAGACTTGGAGCAGTTCATTAAGGAAGGTAGCAGGAGTTAACACTGTCTGAACAAGCTCTGATTTGTTAAGGTACAAATTCCAAGATCCTCAGTTACCAAGACAGAACTGCAGAAATCCAGGAGGCTGATAGAACACAACACAAATTACTGTCCTTGCACTAAAGTACTGCGTACCTTGTGGCTGGGAGCACTTCAGTAAAATAGTCAGCAAACCCATTTTTCGGGAAAACAACCTCCCAAACATATTTACCTTAATGCATTTGGCCATCTGGCAATTACTTACAGCATAGCTTGGGACAACTAATGCTCCACATCCTGTGTTGATAAATACCACACAGAAAACTTTAAATGGGAGGCTTTTAGCTTTCCTAGTCCAAAACAGAGACTGCCAAGCCTCACTGAGCACCTAAGAAGGAAGACATCCAGATCTCTGTCACCGGATGTGACAACCCTTAAGTGCACCAAGCAGTTCAACAACCACCAAGCTACAGGAGCTAAAGGTTTCCAATTCCTTTCACCTGTGGACACTCATTATACCAGTCCTCAGGACAACACACAGAACACCAGTGTTACTCTAACCTTCCAGTCTTATTTCGTGTTTCAGTGATAAAAGCACTTATTTCAGACACATTAATTAAAAATTCAGATTCTCCTTCTGTATGATGAGGTATGAATTTCCAAATTTAAGCTTTTATTTAAAATAATTATATTTCGAATGCACATGAAGTTTCTCTTCTAGCTCTAGACAGAAGTAAAGCTAACAACAGCAGACCCCTCAGCCCTTCACCACTCCCAAATCTCTCCATGAGCACTCCAGCCCCAGGTCTCTTAAGCAAAGGGGACAGGACCTGTCTAGAGACACACATTCTCTACATAGCCTTTCAAATGCAAAAATTTCTGGTTTTCTGCCTATCACACTGACAGTTTCAGCACAGATAATGAAATTTAATTCTTCACTCACTACAGGAGATCACAGAGATGTTTCACGGTATGGGCCTTCATGCTCTGTGTGGCCTTCTGAGAAATGTTGTGAGCTTGTGTTTGAAAACACAGCTGCAGAAGTTCCCTCTGACTACTTCAGTGCAGTAAGGGCTGTAACAAGGCAAAGGCAACAGCTAGTGTTTTGATATAAACAGGATTTTAATTCAATCCAAGTGTTGTATAAAACCTTTCTGTTGTACAGAAAAAAAGAGACAAGTATTAATTCAGTTACAAGAACAGGCACAAAGAAGTTTTCTGAACTCTAATGCTTCAGAAAGCCAAGAATCTTTTTGAAAAACCAACCATGTGAGGTGTTGTTATAGATGTTGTAATCCTGGTTTGGGTCAGTCTCCATCACATACAACTCTCCTGCGTGGACATCCTCAAAATTGGCGCTGAAGTTGTTGGGATTAAACTGAACCCACAGAGTGCACCTGTAGTCACTCGTACGCACGGAATAGCCCATGACTCTGATGTCCTTCAGCTTTGGCTTGTCAGAGTTCCACTGGGGAGTGTCTGCAGGCCGGGGATATTGGCTGAGAGCAACAGGTTCTTCATTAAAACACCTGTCAGTGTCATCACAACCCTCCCCCTCTTCCTGCACCTTCCCCTCAGAGGCATTAAAATAGCGGACAATGCTGGTCCCCTCAGTGCACAGTGCAACGTGGAACGATGTCTCGGGGCACGCAGGGGGGACCTGCAGGCCAGCGAGTTCAGCAAGTGTTGGAAACAGAGACACCAGCTCCACCACTTTTTTGCTTTGCCCTAGAGGAAATATTATCAAGATACAAGTTAGGGAACATGATGGCTTGATGATACTGGTAGCACACTCTAGAAACTTACAATTCAGCTGGTGTTTTATTGGAAGTGCTTTGTACTGGGTTTGTGGGGTACCAAAATCAAGGCAATTAAGGGGTGGCAGTTACTCCTGAAGATGCTAGTCTATGTATTTATGATGTACTTTAAACAAGAACATTTTTCCACTTATATTTCTCAAATGTGCAGCCTTCAAGACAATTATATCCATTACTTTGAAAAAGAACTCTTCAGAAACACAAAGCAAATTCTTAAGGTGCCTGCAGGCAAAGCATCATTACATCACCACCTCTGCTTTATATATATCCACTGCAAACAAGAAATAAACACTGGAAATTTACCTTGAGGTACTAAGCCTACAATATGGCTAAAAGGGTCAAGGTAGGGGAAGATCCTCCTTCCTTGACTGACAGAGGAAGTTGTCACTCCTGGTACATAAAACATCAGCGGCACACGGGTAGCAACATCAAAATTGCTGTATTTCGCCCATTCACCATGTTCTCCCAGGGACCACCCTAGGTGACACAGAACAGAATTCAGAGCAGATACTGGGCTGTAATTCAGTAATCATTTTTTTTCACTGTAAATTGACTCTGACTGTTGGGACCACTAGTCGGTTTATAAAGGTTATATTAAACTGTAAATAACAATCTGTGCTTAGATAGAAGAAGATTTTTCTCTAATGTGAAAGCTGTTTCAACAGCCACCTCAGTCTTGCTACTTGATACTTTTTATTAAGGAAATAATTACACCTTTCCTTATTCCCCTACTCTAGATTAGAATTAGGCAATTAGCATTACAACAGCAGAAAAGAGGAACTGAGATGTGTCACACCTCCTGCAGGAGTCTCCAGATCAATGCCACAAAGCACTCATTTAAGTTCTGGGCAGCTGCCAGCTCTCCAATACTCCTGTAACACTGTGACTGAACATCCCTTGGAGCCAAGGCTGCTATCCCTGCCAGACTGCCACATCAGGACATTACTCCTGAGGAACCAATAGAGATAAAACTTTTTAGCTCTCCTCTTCCTCTTGAAAGAGATGCCAACACGACTTCCTTCCAGGCAGATTTACTGCCAACTTCACTTGAGGGAAGACAAAGCAACTCTATGACAGCTATGTTAACACATGAGTTTTTGAATCACTTTGCCAGCCATGGCACTGGAAACACCAATTATTCACAGTTATCCACAGCAAGGGAAAGAGGAATTCAGTTTACAATGGAAAGTCCAAGTCAAAGTGGCAAGTCAGTAGGAACATCTACAGTCACTTCAGTACCAAAAGCATTAATCCCATTGCTCAACAAACCAAATTAACACAATACGTAACTATAAATTAATGTAGTTTGGTCACATCCTAACTGGTTTAAGTCTGCTAAGCTATCCCCCAATTAAAGGGATCATGAGAGAGTTCTTTAAATGAATATTAGAGTATCCAAAAACCTATTAAATGCTTGAGGTATTTGTCCCACAGTTCAAATTAATTTTCTCACCACTAGGATCCAGGGGGACCATAGCACTATCAGTTTAGATGCTCTGCAAGCAACAATGACAAGTGCAAGAGAACATACTTGAGCAGTTAATGAGAAAGCTTGTCACCCACTGTACCAGATGGCTCTCTACAAATGGTAAGGGGGAGGAGTGGTCACTCTCCTTTCACAGGACTGTTCCCAGTAAGACTCTCTCCGTGGGCAGGGGGTGGGAATACAGCAAACTCAGCCCCAAGTCCTGGCAGGCAGCCTCATCCCTCACCAGCAAATCCTCAACCTGACTAAAGAGGTGCCTGTGGGGACAGAACTGTGCAGCCACAGAAGCCAGTGCCAGTCCCTTTAATCAGACAGACAAGGCAGAGATACAAGGTATGTACTCTGCTGTACATCAAAGAAACACACAGGGTTAATATGCCAGTACTGAGTTGCACAATGAAGTTATTAAGTGAGATGGAGAAAGATTTAAATGTTTACCATGGTCAGCAGTAAAAACCACCATTGTGTTATTTGATAGTCCGGCATTATCCAAAGCATTCAGGAGCAGGCCAACTTGCACATCCAGGTAAGAAACTGCTGCATAATAACTCTGACGGATCTGCCGCTGCAAATTAAGAAAAACAGGAGAGAGGGGAAAAAAAGTTAGTTTTTCCTCAGACACACACACAGGAGAACCAGCAGGTGGCTGTGTAAAAGAACTAAAGGGGTTTACTTTCAAAGCTTTATCTTTTAAGTGTCTGTAGCCTGAATAATGTCCCAGAACAGGTAAATGGGGAGGGAGCCAAAAATTCTACATCTGAGAAGCATTTTCAGGCAAAACATTGCAAACCAATCCATTCCCTTGATCCAGCCAGTGCACCTTATTTTGGCACAAGCACTGGAAAGTCAAGGAAATTCTTGCAAAAGATAGACTGGGTGCTTACTTGAAACAGATACACAGAAAATTAACACAAACACAACGCTGGTAAACCTGCTACATACATTCCCTCCTATGCCAACCAAACTGCAGTGATAGTGAGGGTTTGTTTACAGAGATGGAGGTGACAGCATGCAAGGAAGGCAATTCATAATATTTGCAAATTGACAATTGCTGACTAACTGGGAACATCGAAGAAAAGCCAACTCATCCCTTGCACTTGAACAAGTGGAGGCAGTTTGACTTCAGTGCACTGTATTGGCAGCTTACCTGGAAGTCCTCTGGAAGTGGACCATAAGGGAAACTAACATTTAATGCCTTCACGTCATCCCTCTGTCTGATATCTGTCCAGGGGTTGTATGCCACAGACGGTAGTTTCTCAGGCACCCAGGGATCTGGGGCTAATGTGATGTTTTCCAAGGGGTACAACTTGAGAAATTCCTTTACAATACAAAGCATATAAAAAGACTGACCTCATCTCAGATACACTATACATTTTATCTTGTAAAATAGCAACTATTTCCCCTTGTGTGACCCTTAAATGTTACAATTTACAAGGCTTCATTCCCCTTCCCTCAGAGTGTAAAATGCAGCAATACAAGTCATCCCCAAACAATTCCTGAAAAATACTGAGCTAGTAAGTACCTAAACCCAGCCTCCTGTATCTCAAAAAAACACTGCAATAAAAGGTCCAATAAAAGGTTCACTGAAATCAGTGAGAGTTTTGCCACCAACTCAAACAGGGAATGGAATACAAGATCTAGTAAGGCCTCATTGTCATACTTCATCAAGCTGAGCCCCATCTCCATGCAGTAGCAGTCACTACTATGGTGGTAGAAACCTGGCTTTTGGCTCAGGAGTCACAATTCATTCTCATTAGACATTCTGAAATGCACCACAGGTGACTCCTGAAGTTACACCAAACCAAGGCTGGTTTTCAGCTTGCTTTCCAAAACAACAGCAATAAAGCATTTGTGGGAACAGCTTTGGAAAGTGAAAGCAATGATTGTGTGAGTTCCTTGTCCTGCAGGTTCCAGTTTCCTCACCTGTGGGTACCTCAGTGGGATATGTGGCTTGTGGTAACCAACGGCCAGGAAGAACTTTTGCTTATTGGTTTTCATAAGGTTCAGTAAACGTATGGCCTCTTCAGTGCTCTGAATATCAGGCAGAGTACCCCTGGGCATTTCTGTCACATCCACTGGGCACACCAAGTTCGCATAAAGTTTTCCATCTTTTCCCCTACAAGTCTTTATCCAAAAAAAAAAAAAAAAAAAAAAAAAAAAAAAAAAAAAAAAAAAAAAAAAAAATAAAAAAATTTTTATAAAAAAAAAAAAAAATTAGTTAAGTAACTTCTGTAAAAGCAAAGATGAAATCCTCTCTTTTGTGACTTTTAAACCAATTTGTTTCTCAAACCTTCTACCAACAGAAGAATGAAACTTCCTTATTTATGAAAAAGCAGAAATCCTCTCTGAAGCTGGGTAGATTAAAAGTGATCATATGGGGAAAAACCCCACAGCTTCTATGATGAATGGAATCTCTGACTACTGGCTATGCAGCAGCATTTGGTTACGCCATATACATGCATTTAAACTCCTTCTGATCATAAGAGTTCACAGAAACTGCCTGGAAGCTTCTGACTCAGTTTCTGAGCAAATGCCAGCAGTGGCTGATGTGTAATCAGTGAAGAGAGATAAATTGGACTAAACAGTTGTCAGGGAAAGGTGGCCTCAGCAGGCTGTTTGGGAGAGTTACTAAATGAACATACTTTTCTTTATGTCATGGATGCGAATGTTGCTGTTGCTAAAACCAGTCTTTTCCAGCAGTAAGCACAAGACCAAAGCACTGCTGAGGCTCTCTGTACCCTTCTGGCTGCAGCTCCTGCCGGGCCATCTACAGACTCCAACACACAATGCTAATGCAGTGTTTGCATAAACATAAACCAGATTGTTTTGGGTCACACTTAAGAGTAACAAACATTCTAGAAAACTGAATCTGATTATAAGTTTCAGATTATTTAAATATTGTTTTAATTATGATTCCCGCTCACTCAGCCCTGGGCATTTTATTGCATTAAGTTCACCAGGACTATTGATACTGTTTTGTCACTTACTAAGCAAGGCCAGATCAGTGTGCAAGTTGACAACTGAACTTTTCAGATAAAGGAATTCATGACCTAGACACAAATTAAGATCACTCTTGCTTACATCTCAGTAACCTAAATTTCCAAACACCAATTTAGAAACAATTAAAACACCTGCAGGATTGGCACACAGATTAACAAGACAATTAAGGCCTTCTTTTGGAAGGCAAAGAAACAAAATGTCAAAGTGGTTAGTTGTTTTCCTGCAGGAGGCTGAAGCCTCAACACCCACAGAGTACAGCCTGTGCTTGATACAAAGAACTTGGTTACATCCTGAAAACACTTCTCTGTTACAGAGTCCCACAAATCACCATTACCTTATCATTTTCATACTTTTCAGTTGAAGGATGAAAGGGTGGAATGGACCAACTGTATGGATAGTCGTCACTGTAATTGGATGAAACCCCTGAAAAGGATAAAGACATTAGAAACACTCTAACAGCTCAAATACAAGTTTAACTTGTCTTCAGTTGGGTTTTTTTAAAATATGCAAATGAAGAAACACTTCAAATAATCTTTGACAACTGAGAAAAAGAAAAACAAAACAAACAAACAAACAGAAAACCAAGAAATAAAAGAAAAAAGTTTAAAACAGACATTTTTCCCCAGAATACATTTTTACTGGTGAGGGAGACTGTTGAAGAGCCTTACTTCAAGGAACTACAAACAAAAAAATAACCCAAACACCCCGGGATTAATAATAGTCTTCATGCACAACCTTGATTAGCTTTACTATTAACTGAAAGTTCATATATCCACACAAGTTTAGTTCCAGGATAAAGAATTACCAAAAAGAAGGTCAGTATTACAGTGTTTTTCAGCTCAGTAGTGTTACTTTTTAACTAGTGAACTATTTTCCTGCTGACCTTGCATCATTATCATACAATCTATATGTCCTGACCCACATTCACACTTGTAGTGCGTACAGGCAGAACTAAGACAATGAGGCTGTTCATTATTTTCATGTTCAGCAGATACTTCACTTCCAGGTGCATTTTTAGAATGCAAACATTTATTCCCACAATTCCTAGACAAGATGTGAAAACACCCATTAGATAAGAATCATCTAATACATTCATCTCTAGTGCCTTATGACTTAAGATTTAAAGTCAATCTACAATCACTGTAAAATCTGGCTCATGGTTGTGATTTAGGTTCTCAGTATTAACAGGAATAACACAAGTCTGTTTGTGAAATTACACACGTTAAGCACTTGTATGTTAAACAAATGACAATTCAGACCATACCAGGATGAAAAACTTTCCCCACAGATAGGGTGACGTAGCCATTTTCCTTGAAATACTGAGGCACTGTGGAATAGTTTCCTGCATGTACCCTCCAGTAGGAGTAGAAATCGTACAGCCGGGTGGTGTCAGGTCTGCGGCCAGTGAGAAATGACACCCTGCTGGGAGCACACACGGCTTGCTGAGGAGAGAGCCAGCCAAAGAGAGAATCAATTTGGAACAAAAAGCAAAACACACATACAAACTGACTTAGGCCTGGCTGGGCAAAACATCTGAAGGCTCAGGAAATGCAGAGAGAGTGTTTCAATTCACTTCAGGCTGGGATGAACAGCATCCTTATTAAGCACGTCAGCTCCCAATTGCAAGCTTTTAGCAAGACAGATATTTACCTATCTATATTTTTTAATCAAGCAACCAACTCCTAAGCACAAAAAACTTTGGTTATGCAGCCACTAGCATAAAAGAGGGAAAAAAGGAAAAGAAAATCAGGTTCTTTAAAGGCAGTGCTTTTGAAACGTGGTCACTCACATCACATGGAATTAAGCAGCAGTGGCAGGTGGACTGTACTGATAAAAACCCAAAGTCTAGTTGATCTGGACTGCCTTAAGAATAATGAAAGGATAAACACAAAATGTCTGGGTTACAGTCCAAAGGTCTCACCAACTCTGCTTCAGACTGACAAGAACCAAGAGCTATTGCCTTGAAGTCCTATTCCCCATCAGAATTAGACTCAAACTTCTAATTTCTCAGCAGAGAGAAACTTGGGACTGTAGGTATCCTATGCAGAGTATACAACTGGAGAGCAATTAGCGAGATTTTGAGCCCTCTGTTTTAAGAGTGATGCTTACCATACAAACCACCCCTCTATAGCAGCCTATAGAATCAATTTCCTCAAAAGAAAAGATTCAAAAGTAAAACACAATCTTTCATAAGCACTAGAAAAAAAAAAATTCTAATTTAGTAAAACATCATTTTTAAGCAACACTTGGCCGCTAACAGTGAAAATGCTTGAGTGGCATTACACTCCTCCAAGGTCTACACAAGTATCATAATTTAAATGCCCTATTTTCATTTTTCTCACCTTAGTAAAGACAGGTTAGCATACCATAGTTCAGCCCTATCACTTATTTTCTACTGGAAATACTTAAAGTTAATATATACCTGCTTTTTCCACTGGTCTGCTTAACACCTACTGTGATAAAACCAGTAACTATTTCGCACGGAGAAAACATCTTTAAGTCATTTATCTCACCTGGGCATATGCATTGCTGAACACAATACTCTGAGAAGCAAATTGATCAATGTTGGGAGATTTAACAAGCTTATCTCCATAACAGCCCAAAACAGGACGGAGATCATCCACAACTATAAACAGGACATTCATGCCATCTAGGAAGAAACGGAATTAAGAATAAATTTGCTTGAGCTGCAGTAAGCAGAGGCTACTTTATGCTGATCTGTCAGGTTTTAACCTTGAAGCACAACTAAGGAAAAGAACTCAAAATTAATAAAATGGGCAAGAATATAAAATGTATTTGTGAAGGAAAATTCTTCAACAAGTACGAATTCTTATTTGGCCTGGACAGAACTATAGTGGTTTTTATTTCCCTTCTCCTTTCATTGCTTACTCTCATTTTCACCAGGTGCTATAGATGGTATTTGCTTCAGCCGGCTACAGAAAAGTGGTGCATAATAAAGATGTATTTTATAGGTTTACCCCTACTAGGGAATTCTACAGCCTGCGAGCTTTGCGAGAGGTGTCAAGCCACAGGTAAACAACAGCGGTACGCCGTGTAATCCCGCCCCGAACAGATAAAAATATTTTGTTTTTCTTCAGTCAGCCACAAGCGTATTTCTCAAAACGCCCCCGCAAGGCGGCGAACCGCGCGGGCGGCTGCGGCAGCGCACGAACTGCTGCTGGTGTGACACACCGAGACCCTCAAAGGGACACATCGAGCCTTCAAAGGGACAGGCCGAGCACCCCAAAGGCACACCCCGAGTACCCCAAAGGCACACCCCGAGTACCCCAAGCCCTGCGCGGCTCCATCCCCGCAGTGCCCGCCGGCCGCATCCCCCCGTGTCGGGGCACCCGCGGCTCCCCGGGCACGATCCCCCTGAGTACGATCCCCTCGGGGCCGCTCCCACCTCCGGGCGCCGCCCGGGCGGCCGCGAAGACATCGCGGGGCAGCTGCGGCAGGAGCAGNCCCCAAGCCCTGCGCGGCTCCATCCCCGCAGTGCCCGCCGGCCGCATCCCCCCGTGTCGGGGCACCCGCGGCTCCCCGGGCACGATCCCCCCGAGTACGATCCCCCCGGGGACGATCCCCCCGAGTACGATCCCCTCGGGGCCGCTCCCACCTCCGGGCGCCGCCCGGGCGGCCGCGAAGACATCGCGGGGCAGCTGTGGCAGGAGCAGGCACAGGAGCAGGCTCCGGCCGAACCGGACGGACACCGCCATGTCGCGGGGGCGGCTCCCGAGCCGCGGCCGATGCCGTAACCCCGCCCGGTGGGTGGGTCCGCCCGCCGGGAGCGGGAGCAGGAACAGGAGCGGGACCGGCCCGTTCCCCCGCGCGGTGGCGCCGCGGCCCCGCCAGCGAGGGATGCAGCGCATGCACGGGGCGGTCGTGTCACATCCGTGACACAACAGAACCACCTCAGAACCAGAAAAACCTTTTCCTCATCTCTGAAAAAGTTGACAGAACTACACAACCGAATCCAATCTAAAGTTTTTTTGCAATGGAAGATAGCTGTTTTGTTAAAACGCCTATAGGAATACTTCAAAAGAGAGCAGATTTACCGGGGGGGAAACAAACCTATAAAGGCAAGGAAGTGTAAGCTAATTAAACACATGCAATTCATCAGAGTTAAGGATTTTCATATGTTTTCGCACAGTACAGAATGCCTTGGTATCCTACAACTGGTTTTCTTTTCTAAGTTTCAAAGAGAATAAAATAGAAAATAATCTGCTTCTCTGCTCTATAAGGACCTCAAGTACACTGTGTATACTCTCACCATAAGCTTACCAGGAACATTGGCTAAAATGGCCTGTCACAAGGCTATTGTTCAGTGGGATGTGTGACTCAAAAGTGCAGCACATTGTGTATTACACAGTGTAGGCAAGCACATGTACTCTCTCTAAACTATTACAGTGGAGTTTATTTTTATGTGGATCTTGCACTTCCTTTCTGCACATGCTGGAAAAGCTTGAATCAAATCAAGAACACTGTTACTACAAGTTCAGTTACTACAGAGCACAGAACATGCAAGCAGCTCATGAACATTATTCAGTGTATTTGATGACTGCATATTTTGGAATTAATGTTGTGTATAAGCAGTGTATCTCACAGGTATCAGCAACTCCCCTAGCATGGATCAGCTGCTGCAAATGTATTGAACATTGCATCCCCAAGTGACACTTCTCTTCATTTGGAGACTTTTTATGCAAAAAGGCAAGGAATTACTTCATTATTGCACATGCATTTAATTACCATAATGCTTGCCTCTTTCAAATGCAAATACATTAAGTGGTACTTGATATGGATTTCCTGGTTTGCCTAACATGAGTATATAGCAATCATCTTAAGTTCAGTCCACTAGAAGAACAAATTACACAGGAAAAATTCTTTTTCAAACAGCACACAAACTCTGATGCTAAAAAGCAAGTTAAGATGATGCCAATGAATGACTGCAGACACTAAAATCACAGCCCTCATAGTGTATCTTGGACAAACTGGTCTCGCAGCTCAGATGTCCACTCCACCCCGGATGTATATGGGCCTTTGGGCAGCCTGTCCTTGAGCTCCTGAATTAAACCACTGCTGTGTTTGGTGTGATGAGTCAGGGGTGTCACAGGAAAGGTTAAACCCAAACCTTGGCTGAACTGGAGATACCTTGTACAACTCTCCTTCTTGGTCACTCTGCTGGAAGGCCCAGAAGCCCTTACGAATGTCAGCCTCCTACACATATGACTGAGTACCAAATCTGTCACTTTGATAGCTTAGCAGTATGCTGAGGCATATACTGAAGGTCTGGGGGTCTACAGCAAGGCTTGCACAAGTGTTAGGAATGTAGAGGAGGCCACCAACGTAACAGTTAAATATCTTAAAATCAACCATTTTCTATGACAGACTCGCATTAAGGCATGGTAAAAATTCAGCACAGAAATATTTCTCTTGGGAAAAATCCTATTCCTAGGACTCTGTAAGAAATGACAGGACTATCAGACCCATAGTAGATCTTATAAAGTAGCATTTTCATGCCTGGGTATGCTCTCCAAGAAAGTTTCCTCTGACAAGGAAGATAACATGGGCTTTTAAGATTTAGTGAAGTCAGGCAATATAAAATACCTCAGGTGTTGAGTTCTGCCTGGGAAGGATGTCTTGACTCTTCACAAATGTAACCTGCCCTTGCACGTCCCCCACCGATTACACCAGAAGTTGCATTCGGCACAAAAGGAATTTTTCTGCATCACTCAGTAGTTCTAAGAAATGAGGTTTTCACAAACAAGTGGCTGGGCACTGTGATCAGTTTACTCAAACTCAAAAAGAGCGAATCAGTTTTCCATGAACCAATGTAATTCATCCCTAATCAATTATCATTTATTTCTCATGCATTATAGAAAGTGACTAACCACTAAAGGAAGCTTCTGATTGGCAAATTTATTTTTCCCTAGGCAGATCTTATAAAAAAAGAACTGTTTTTGTTAATTTTTAAAATGGACTGATGACATTTATTCCTGTATAAGATGCTATGAAGAAAATGAGAGAGAAACCTGTTAAAAATATTACCTGCATGAATATCTGTAGCCTTCTCTGGCACATATGGTGAGGAAGTGAAATACCTATAGCAAACATGAACCCATGAGACATAATGTTGATAAATTTCTAAACAGTTTTCTTACCTTTAAAAGATTCCATAGCTGTGTTTTCAGAATCAAAGCAATCATACTCTTAAGTCATCTGTGAACATTAGCACTCAAGGGTAAGCTACACATCATTCAGGGGCATCTGCATAGACTCAGTTTGTTAACATTCTTACGATGAACTATGATACCATTGTAGTCCATCCTTGCAGTCTGACCTGCAGAGCTATGCACTAGAAAGTACATTGCAGACCTTAGTTATGAACGTTCCCAATCCACAAATACCCATTACAAGACTTCATTTCATATACAGTCATTTCTCTATGGCTGAAGTGAGTCAAGCAGATCTGTTCACCTGCAGTGTGCTCCCTCTATCCCCAAGTCCTACGTCACTGATCTCACACCATGAGTTTTCCCAAGCACGTGTGGTGCACAGGAGAGCCATTTCTAAGATATTCTTTAGACTGACTTTGGAGTACTGGGCAATAGGTAAGGCAGGTGCTGTTATCACCACCAAAAGCAATGAATCAAAGGCACACCTCAGTCATAGTTTCTCCCATTTCCTGTTTGGCCTATAAACATGGCAAATTAGACACTAGCAGCTCTGTCTCTGATGTGCTGGCCAGAAAAGAGATGGGTGGATTGAGGAACTGGAGTTCTTCCTGATCCTCCCTCCACCCATTTTAGGAAATGTGCCTACAACTGCAGGACTGCTCAAAGAATTCACACTGTCCTGAGTTCTCAGTGAGGACAGACAAGAACAGTGCAATGTAGTCCCTATGAAATACCTTTCACGCACATAAGCATTGACACACACAATTTCTCAAGTTACATGGTAAGTACAATAAAGAGATAAACCTCCAAACAGGAAAGCCTGCATCAACAAGATGCAGGTACTGAACTCTTTAATGTGGATAGCTGTCAAGGGCTGGTCTATTATTTAAACATCTACAAACTCTGTTTTGTTTTTATTTGGGATTAATAGTCGCTGCAGATTTTAGAGGGTGTTTTGAGTGGCATTCACAGTGTAGTTACAACATATAGTTGTTAAAAACCCCAAAATAATCTGGCCCTCATTTATTGTTAAAAGTGAAATCTAACTGACCCTCCATTCACCTTTTTACAACTCCCTTAGAGGGGAAGTGAATAAGCTCATCTGTATTCAGGTAGTGCTAACAGGAAGGTCACCTTCTTCTGTTAAGCAACTCTCCATTTCAAACATTAAAACCTTGCAATTAGTAATTTGACAAGGACACCAAAGTACATGACTACTTTGCTCTTACTAAGGTGACGTTTTCTGTATTGTAATTCTACTTACAAAACCTAAGAGGAGTCATTCCTACAAAGAGGCAGATCCTGTCTCTCCTCTATGTGCGAACTGTAGGATACAAAGTAAGTGTCATGAAGGTGGAAGCACAGGGGAGGATAAACAGGGATCTGTAATTAGGCAGAGCAAGGTAGAATTAAAAATTGCTCAAGGTTAGGATAAAGCCTTTTAGAGATTAGCAAGGACTAATCCTTGCTCCTTAGGATTCTTTTAATGATACTTTATATCATGTTTGACTAGAACAACAGTAGTAAGACCAACAGTATGTAACAGTGTCTTTTGAGAAGATCAGATTTTTCCTTTCTCTACTATCTGCTTTCTTCACAGTCTACCTTAGGGAACAGATCTGTGAGGGAAAAGACTCAGAACTACAAAAGCATTTTTGCTCACAGCGACTGTAGACATTTCTTGCACAGCTCTGAGTTTACAGTGTACACAGTAGGAGACAAGTTCTGTTATTATGCCAGTAGGTTCCAAATTCTGCTTTGCAAGATCATACAGCGTGATTTACAGCTACCCATGGGTAACACTGCTTCATGTCCTGAAAAATACCTCCAGGAGCATCCCGTTAACATGCCAGGTATGATGCCAGTACACAGCAAGCTCCACAGCAGGCTTCCTGGTTCTTGAGGAGCACATTTCCACCACAATCATTTTCCCAATTCAATATGTAACAGATCAAGATACAATCCACAATGTATTCAGGAACTGGTACTACCCTGAGTATGACTGCAGAACGGAATAGTTTGTACCTTGTTACTAAAATAATTATTCTACATTTCCTGGTTTTGTTTGTGTAAAAGCAGAAAAACTTAAAGATTATTCCTGTCTGATGTGCATCCTTGATCTCCTGCCATAATAGCTGCAGCATACTGGATCCCAAAAGGCCCTATGCTGAGTTTACTCAGCACTTTTAAGCATGGCACTTCAGCAAGGTCACTTACATGTTCTGGATACCATCTTTTCCCTTAAGTCAATGAGGTTCCGAAGTGTTTTGCAGGAGCTGTTTGAAGAACAGCTCAAACTAGTATGGCCTTTCAAAACATTATTTTTCCCATAACTTGCCAATAGTATTCTAGGTCCAAAAGGTTCAGGTAAAATCCACAAAGGGATACATGTGTTATAGTATGTGTAGGCTCACATAATAATATATAGTAAAATTACATCTCTGATCACTTTTTATGCAAAGGACTTTCACATGCACCATGAAATGCTCTAGTGACAACAGAGCATCTGTTTTGGAAAACAGATTTTCTGGAAGGAGGTAGCCATAGTGATAGCAGGGAGCAGCAGGATATGAAAACTCCAAATATCCATCAGAAATTAAATTGAAAACCATGGGAGTAAAATAAAGACAAAGCCCCTGCACGTCTGAAAAGGTGAAACTGAACATAAATTGTAACTTTATAAGCATGAGCAACCAAAAATAAGTATTGATCTTGCTGTCAACTTTTATGAACATGATAATATTGTAAGCCTTCTTTTAAACATAAATAAATAGAAACCACTTTGCACATGCTCAGCAGAAACTCCAGCCTCAGCTGAGCAGTTTTCCACTGCTCCAGGCAATCCCAAAGGAGGCACAGAACTGAGCTGCTAAGAAGCGAGCAGTTGTGACCTGGTTACCCCTTCTGCTGCCCCATGGGCCATGCTCCTGCCTGTCTTCGTGGGCAGGCCAGGGAGTTGGGAGGCAACTGGGGGCTAAGGTACCATGCCATTTTTTGAGCACAGAAGTGTTTGTCTCTTCACTAAGAATAATTCATATCTTTGATAAAAGGATGGAATTACAGAACAGGGAGAAATAGGAGACAAACAGATTATGACTCAAATCGTGGTCATTTATTTTGCCCACCTGGACACCAAAATTGTGGTTACTTATTTTGTCCATATAGAACTTGATTTTCCAAACTTACTGTTGTTACGTAACCCTGTAATACAGCTTTGAATGAACAGAGTTCTTCATCACTACTGTGAGTGTGAGTGAACTAGGCCCCAGGATCTCAAACACAGATATCCAGTGAGTAAGGAATATAAAGAAGAGGAAAAAGGACCAGTGAAGTCTGGTTTGTACTCACAGAGATACAGGGTAAGATTCAATTGTCTTAGAGAAGACCATTCTTTCTCCTCCTGAAACTCCTTGACTCCTTCACAGGACACCTTTCACCTTCAGCAACAAAACCATACCCAAGGTGATGCTTCACTAGACAACCCCAACTTACTGCAGGAAAACCAGGGTGTGACCATGTCATGGAGGGTTACTTTACACAGCGTGGCTATGTGAGAATATCAGTGCTTTAAAACACATTGGTTGGTTTGTTTGTTTGTTTTTTTCTGGAAAGATACACACATGTTCATTACAAGTTAAAAAACAAATGTCAGATAACTTAGTAAAGCTAAAAGCCCAGGGAAGACAGCCTCATCCTGCCCTCTTACTGAGTCATCCTTTGTGAACTTTGAGTTAGTAATCCAACAGTCCTTTTGGACTGAAGCTGAGCTTCAGCTTTCTGATTTTCGGTTATGTTTAATTTGGGTAGCTCCTAGATGATTCCAAAATGTCATCTTGCTAAACTTCAGACCTGTAGCCAAGGTTAGGAAAAAAAAAGCTAACCTTTGATCTTGTTCATTTTCATTCCTTGTCCCCCATCCAATTTTGTTAACAATTGTTTTCTTACTTCATGGCTGAAACATCTGAGAACTAAGTGACTTGGATTATTTTTAGATATTTTTGTGTCCCTTTTCAGTGCGGTGAGATATAAGTAGGTCCCTGTCACAGAATAAAACGCAGCAAGTATCTGGGTAAGTGTTTTATCTCTGTAAAAGCCATGTAAATTTGCCACAATCATATTGACATCTAACCTGATTCTTTTCCTTGAATGTATTGCAAAAGGAGCTCTGTTCCAATTACTGATAAGATGAAGCATGATTTATCATTGTCCTGCATCACTGGCTAAAGCATATGTTGCAGTGTTAGTACATCAGGGTGCCAGTATTGCAAGACACGTACTACACTGCTGCAAAGTATTTCACTGCTGCAAGGCATATGGAACCCACTTCTTACGTCCAGCATCTGAAACCTGTTATTTGATTTGGTGGGATTTAAGCATTTATCTTGTGCTATCTCACCTGATTTCTGAGAGAAGCCCAGAGGAGTCATGGACAGAAATCTCATTTGAAGTCTGTGTTATCCAGACACGCAGATCCTTGAGATTCTTGGGCCACCTGACCTGTGCCAGCACTGAAGTTCTTAATTTGAATAATGCTTTAGGTAAAATTACTAGGTGCCTTTACTTAAAAAAGGAGGATCATAAATAGTTAAAAGCTTAGCGTTGCATACAGAACTCCCATCACTTTCAAGGCATAATGTGATAAGCACAATCGGTTCCTTTAACTCACAGACTGTCCTTGGCGAAAGGTTCCATTCCTAGTGCAATTTCCTGAGGTAAAGTACAAATGTTTAGTGAAGACAAGAATTCTTATTTTTCATAACAGGTGACAGGTCAGTCTTTTCACATGAACTATCAGGTCAAGGGAAAGCTCAAATTGTCTTCCTTTTGTAACAAGAAGGGCTGATCAAGTAGAGGTGGAGTGGAAGTTAACAAAAATCATAGCAAATTTAGCAAAAACACAATCAGAATTGTACTGCAATTTTTTAATTACTTAGAAACCTCATGTTAAACATCTCCATATTTTTCAATTATAAGAACACAAATCATAGAATTAAATCACAATGTGTTGGAATAAGGTGTTGGCGTTAGTCAACCGCATAATGAATTTTATAGCAAGACCATGGGAATCTGGTATCTTATATAAACTACTCAATGCACTTTTCTCCAATTGTTAAATTTATACAATTTTTATTAATAATTAATGCAAATGAAATATTAATTTTTACTTATAGGAGGACATTTCTGCTGCAGATATATTTTTTGTTAATGATAAACATGAAAAAACTTTTTAAAATAGCAAGGAAATGTGATGCTTTGCTATTTTAAAAGTCCTATTTGGTAAATTTTAGTCAAAGAATAAAAGGGCAGAAAATGTGCACTTTGGATAATTTTGTTTAGAATTAGGATGACTATTACTTCTGGCAATTAAACAAAAACAGAGTATGAGCTGAAAGAAAATATGAAAATCAACACTGTACTAACTTTAACAAACAAAGTTCAATAGCTATTAAAAAACCCAAAACTGTCTCAGTGATGTGACAGGAATTTCAATGAAGAAGTCACATAGAGACAGCGTTTGAAAAAGCCATTAAAGGAAACAAAAATCAAACCTCACTAGTTCTGGATCTGTTTACTTGTAATTAGTAAAGAAAATGTTACTTAAAAGACTTGATGAAATTCCTTGTGTGGTTATGGGTTCAGCTGGTCCACTTAGCCCAATAGGGTTGAAAGTTAAACAACTGCAAATAAGAGTCATGTGTGCTGGACACTGTACATGGGTTCTAAGTCTAGAACATTGTATTAATTTTGCGAAGACAGGATGTGTGATCTAATCCCCCATCAAAGTCCTGAAGGAAATTAAGAAGGAGAAAATTAAGAAGGAATTAAGAAGGCCTTGAAGGAAAGCATCAGCTCTGATAAATCATTATCATAAGGAAACTGACAGGATTTATTTATAGAGTAATGATCCAATGCCTTCTTTTCATGTTTTATCTTCAACAGCTCCTAAACACAGTGGAACAGAAAGGTATGCAAGAAAGCTCAGGCACAGAGCAACATAAAAAATTAATAATTTGAAGCTGTGGTGAGGCAGGAAAAAAACCAGATTCCATAAGAAAAGAGACATGGAACATGTTTAAATGAGCTTCTTTTCAACAGGAAAACAAGTAATGAGTAAAACTAGATAGAACAGATCGAAAAGTAAAGTATAACCAGGCACATCTTTTGCAGGTGATGTCAAACCATTATGTCAAATCCTGCTTTGGCCAAACAGCTGTGCAACAATGCATTTCCTAGCATCCAACTGGAAGAACAGCCTATGAAATTCATACTGTTTTAGTAGTATAATTTGCTTCACATCACAATCATAGTTGGCATTAATATAAACAGCAGCTTACTGAACTACCACAACTATACAAATAGGTTTCAGACTGGAGGATATTAATTTAACATCCAATATACAGAAGCAAATAAAATTATTTAAAGCCTTTGCCCTTGAACTAATTTCCCAAATAGGACACAAAACAATATTACGGCAAAAATTATTGAAATTTTCATTGAAACTGAAAGCCCTCATTTCAAAACCAAGCAGCTGTGTGTAATGCCAATGACAATAACATCTTTGTTGATGTTAGATCACTACTGTTTTTAACTGTGCAAAATTACTGTCTGCTCTAAAGATATTATAATAGATTGAACAATCTCTTCTTTGTCAATTATGAGTCAATCTCTGTTTATTCTGTGAACAAATATTATTAGTAAGGCCTACAGTGAAATCAAGTGAAATTCAAATGGAGGTTTTCACACCTGGAGATTTGTTTTTGTAAACAATTTGATGTTCTGTCATAGACCATGAAAAATGATCCTAGAAACAGTTCATGGCTGTGCTGTCAGCCACATCAGTCAGTGATTACTGAACTGCTGTCCTCCCTTTAAATGTTACAGTATTCCAGTCATCTAACAGTGACACTTCGAGAAGTCTGTAAAGCAAACATTAATTATATGGTACCTTAGAAAGGAGTCAAGGCTGACTGTCAACAGAAAAGCAACCTTCACGAATTAGAAAGCTGATTCAGGATTTTCCCTGCACTTAACTTTGGCCCATGAAGGATAGGGATCCTCCTGGCTTATGCTTTTTAAGCAGAGTAAGAACACAAGTAGATGGTTTATGAAAGCAGTAATGGCAATGACTATAAAAGACACTATAAATGACTTTTTTAACTAATTTGAGAAAATAGAATAAAACCAAAATGTCTGTTTGGTCTCCAGCATAAACTGCCTCAGGGAATTCAGTTCACAGTGTTCAAGTCTCGATTAGCAGCAGGCACAAAGTCCTGAGAGGAAGCAGATGACTTGCTGCTTCTTTTATCCCCTTCCCATATTCCTCCTCCCACCCTTAAATCACAATGAAATATAAACTCAAGATAAATCTTTTAGGTTTTTAAGTTCAGACAACAGTTTGGGTTTTCTTTGCTGTCCAACTCTCCTCAATATCATCCTCACATGAGCAGTATCAAGCCAGAGCAATCAAGAAATTTGAAACCACCAAGACATCTAAGAAAGCTCCTTAAATTCCCATTTACTTACTTCAAGCCAAAAAAGTTAGCTGTAGCTCTCCGGAGGTACCAGTAGAAAGTATGTCCCCTGAGCTTTCATTCCTGTAACTAGGGATTTCTTTCCTAGTTGTTTCCCTTGTAGGAACTGTTTTGCTGCCTGGGCAATCAGCCAAAACATCGTAACCGCAGAAGAAATCTTTCCTGATTTACTTCTACAGACCTCCATGAATATTCTTAGAAATGGCAAGCTGCTTTATTAGCCTTCTGAATTATTAAAAGTTCTCAAATTAATTCCTTGTTATTAATATTTTTACTTTGTTTTATGATTGCATCTGGCTGCAGATACTGCTTACAGGTCCTGTCTTGCCTAGTTCCTTCTTTATGCATTGCAGTAGATGTTTTTTATCTTGGATGAATACATTATGCAAAATTGTTCTCTTTTTCAAACTGATGAGGCTGAACTTTTTCACAAGCAGAATGAAAACTAAGGTTCTGGTTTCCAGTTTTTTAAGCCTGGCAATTCCTTGGTTCCTTACAAGCTTTTGTACTGCCCTGGCACAGGTCCTGTCATATGGGCACTTTCCTTCTTATCAGTCTCAGAAGACTGCCTAACCCTCATCCTTTCCTTTCCTTCCCTTCCCTTTTCTTCCATTGTGTTTTCTCTTCTGATTTCTCACCATTCTCCTCACACCCTCCCCACTGCCATTATTTGTGCTGACATGTCCTTGCTTTCTTTTGCCTTTGCTTTATCAGATGAATATATTGCACAGAGTATGAAAACAGACACATCACAAATTGCAGAAACCAAGCAACAAAATCACAACGGTGCACAGAGGAACACACCGTGCACAGAGGAACACACCATGTACCGAGGCACACACCGTGCACAGAGGAACACACCGCGTACCACACCATCTAACAGAGGGCATGGCTGCGGCTTTTTTGCAAATAAAGGCTGAAGAACTGTGCTAGTCCACCAAAAACCTTCCTAAACATAAGCTGAAAAAGACCACACTCGTTCCCTAAAACAAAGTTAACTGGGTTGGTTGGTTGGGGTTTTAATTTGTATTTGAAACATTTCTCAGTGAACACCGGAGCATGGCAACTTTTCCCAGAGCTGTCCCCAGATGCCCAGCGGTTTAATTGCCCAGAGATTTAAACGTCCCAGAGAGGTTGTGTGATAGTTACCCGAATTCTGCTCAGCCTGGAGAAGAGATGGCTGCAGGGAGACCTCATAGCACCTTCCAATACCTAAAGGGGCTCCAGGGGACTTTCCACAAGGGCATGGAGTGACAGGACGAGTGGGAAAGGCTCCTCGCTGGAAGAAGTTAGCACCAGCATTCCTGTGTGGGGCGGGAGCGCCGGGCGAGGCCGCACCCACAGCCGGACCGCACCCACAGCCCCGCCCCTCACGCGGCCCCGCCCCGTATGGTCACGCCCCTCATGCTCACGCCCATTTATAGCCTCGCCGCCCGTGGCCCCACCCCATAATGGTTCTACCCACTCACTGGCACTGCCACCACTGCGCATGCGCAATGCCGTCTCGCGAAGCCGCGCGCGCCGCCCGGTGGCCGGCGGAGGTCCCTGCGCAGGCGCGGCGAGGCCCGGGCAGGCCAGGCCCGAGAGCGGAGGCCGCGCCATGAGCGCCTGGTAGAGCGGCCGCGATGAACCTGCGCGGCTTCTTCCAGGACTTCAACCCCAGGTGAGCGCGGCCCGGGCACGGCGGGGGCGGCCCGGCAGCGCGGCCGGGAGCAGCGCCGGGTGCGGGGCCGTCGGCGCTCGGGCGGAGCGCGGCATCGGGAGCACGCCGCTCCCGGTTTCCCTCTCCGGACCAGCCACGGTGGAAAAGCCCCCTGGGCTCGGGGGGTTCGGCCCTCCCGGCGCCCCGGGGGCCGTGGGCGCTCCCCGCGGCTGCAGAGGCGGGCGCTCCTCACCTGCTTCCTGGCCCCAGCTCCAGTCGCCTTTTTTTGTGTTTATTGTGTAACTTTCTCAAATGACTCCAAGGCTCGAGGTGGTGTTTGAGTGGTCACCGTGGGGCTGGCAGGTGTGGACAGCCCGGGGATGGACAGGGAGCACTGCCGGGGACGAGTCTTCCTTCTGGCTTCTTCTTAAAATTACCGATTCACTCCAGCCTGGGATTCTGGCTCGCCAAGGAAGGACTGAAACACGTAACGCCTAAAGAAACTGAGAGAATGAGTTGAAGTTTTTGCTGTTACTGGGTGTTTTTAAGACCACAGAATAAAGGCCTCCAAGTAACTTTGTGCAAGGTGGCTTGAGATGCTGAGAGTCCTGGAAAAGCCTTGTACGTGGAAGGTCCTGCGCGATGGCAATCACAGCAAACTGTGTTCAATCGGTTGTTTAGACAAACAAAAGGGTAACCAGCGCTCCAGGAAACGCATTGTTGCAGAGGCTGAAATAAACAATTGAAATATGTGTGGTTGGAAGTAATGGGAAAGTAGAGGCAGAAGTCCCAGGAGTTCATAAAGTTTTGTTACTGCAGAGCGAGGCTCGCAGCTTATTTGGGGGCTGAGTGATGAATGGGCAAGCTGAATGTTGCACTTGTGCAGAAATCTTCATCTTGAGTGTTTTGATACTGCTGGAACCCTCGGGGAGCAGTGGTACTTGACCACATGGGATTTTACTGCTGTATTTATTAAGGAGCCAGAGGAAGTACAAATTACACAAATATTGAATGTTAAAAAAAGGATCATAGCTGAGACATGTCTTTGTTGCTGTGAACTGGTTTGTATCATCCTCTCCCGAGGTAGTTTCATCAAGGATAACACAATAAATCTGCTTTTCCTTATTAAGGGGCAGATGAGACACTTGTTCTAAGTACAGACAAAACAACTTGATATCTAAATGTAGCAATGCTGTTCTGATGAATGCTTTGTTGAGAGTGAAAGTGAATAGTTGGAGCTGTGCTGGTGGAGGAAAACTTGTGTTCCTGACTCTTGCTGCTTTACTCTGTTCCTTAGGTTATCCATGTTTTTAAATAGATGTAATTACTTCACTAAAGTGGTGTTGAAACCTAATTATGTTTTTTATAAAGCACTCTGTGAACTTCTGGTGAATGGGTGGGTTACTTTTTGCTTCCTGTCTGGTGAGGAAATCGCCTACTATGTAATTTTGTCTGATTTTTGGTGATGCAAGCAATTGCTGTGCCACTGCTCAAGTATTCCGGATGTACTTATTCATTCTTAAATTGACTAAGTCATAAAATGTATCAACATAACTATTTGAAACTTATAAGCACCATCATCAGTATTCCTCTTTGAAATTTCAGTCTGTATTCAGTAACTTTGTTAAAAGTTTATCCTGTTGGTTCTTTCTATAATGCTGCTTTTTTAACTGAATGTAAATACTAGGAAAAAAAAATCTCTGGTGTCTGCCCTGTTCAATTTTTAATAGTTTGTAACCTCTGGTTAAAAGTGGTGTGGATCAAATGTCATAAATTATGTAACTCAGTTTTTGATACTCAAAACCACGTTATTTGATTTGTATGACAGAACACATTTTCTACAGACATATAGCTGGCATGTTTCTGAGCCTCTAATAACACAGCTCCTGACTGAATCCTTGTGGAAGGGAACTATTTATAGCTGTCCATTCCCTGAGATTGTTATGCAAGAATGCTTTTGATGTGTTCCCTTGAAGCAATGGGTTTATAAGTTAAAGAGATGACATATGCTATATTTATAATGAAATACTTGATTATTTGTAAAGAAGTTTGACACACGTTTTCTGTTAGGAAGTATCCCAATTAAATTTCAGCTGTGACTGATTTTGTTGTTCTGTACAAAGTTCATGTGAAGTTGCCTGCCTTGATTCCTGACTCTGGTTTTTTGTTTGCTTGTTTGTTTAATAGCAAATTCCTTATTTATGCCTGCCTGCTGCTCTTCTCTGTGTTGCTCTCTCTCCGTCTGGATGACAAAATTCAGTGGAGTTACTGGGCTGTGTTTGCTCCAATCTGGCTGTGGAAGTTAATGGTGATTGTTGGTGCCTCGGTGGGAACAGGAGTATGGGCTCGGAACCCACAGTATCGGTAAGTTGAGGGTGTTTATTTGGTCAAACAGAGGGAACATCATGTGTGCTCCATACTGAATTCAATTCATAAGTGGGTCTTTTAGCAGCATAAGAGCATCTAGAACATTTGCTTGCAACATTTTTGAAATAATTATCGCCTATAGTGTATGCACAGCTTTACACAGCTATGGATGTTAGAACACTGAAAATTCTTTTAGGTAAGCCAAGTAGAAATATTCATGTGCACTAGGAATATACTGATTTAAATGGATGTTTTTCTAAATCAGTTTCCTGAAAATATACAGACCAGCCTGAAAAATGTTGATTTGGGAATTTTTTCCTCTCCTTGATGTGCGTATAACCTCAGTGAACATATGGGTGAATACTCAGCAATTCTTGGGTATGCTGTGAACATAGAGAATTTTTCAGACTTCAATTGCAGTTTTGTAAGGAATATTCCAGTAGTTTATTACACTAATACAGGCAAAGGTGTAACATTTGCAGAGTAAGATGTTTGTGAGAACAAATTCCTCCTAATTTTTCTCAGTTGTTGAATGGTTGATATTGTCACTCTAGAGTAAGATAATTTTCAGACCTTAAATACATCAGTGTTGACTTTTTTGTTAATCTGAGTAGGAGGTGAATTTGAAGATCTCAGGGCAAAAGAAAAATTACCTTAAGTGAAATACAATAAATTTGTCTCTTCTATCTTTGGTGAATATTAAATGGAAAAATTTTGATGCACAGGTCTCCTTCGGATACACCAACATTGTGTGGTTCAGGTTTTGTTTGCCCTTTCTAGTAATTTTTCTATCAGTGTAGGGAAAAGTGGTTTCCCTGTGTGTGCTGTCATTTTACAGGCATTTTTCTTGTTAGTCTGTTCACCCTGACTTTGGTGAATAAAGAAATTCTGGGGGAAGATGTTGATTCAGTGAAAACCGGCACAGGAACCAAAGAGATAATTTCAGATTTAGCTTATTTCCTAACAGCCTGCGTGGTATCTGAATGTAGTAGCAAAGTGTTTTCTCTGTCCAGCTGTGGAATCCTAAGAAGATTTTCAAGTTTTTAAAATCCTGCTGCTCCCTTTGAGTAAAGTACTTCCAATGTGCATCTTCATGGGCAAGAAATCCTGTTCAGCCATCAGGAGTGGAGTTATATAGTGACTATTTGGGTATAATGTGTATGTTTAATAAAGACAAGTATTAATATCTGAAACTTAAGCATATATCTGGGAATGTTTGCAGGATCATGTGCTTTCTCTTTTGTGAGTAAATTGAACGCTTCCTTATCCTCTCTTCAGAGCAGAAGGAGAAACCTGTGTGGAGTTCAAAGCTATGCTAATTGCAGTAGGCATCCACCTGCTGCTGCTGATGTTTGAAGTCCTGGTGTGTGACAGGATCGAAAGAGGAACCCATTTCTGGCTTCTGGTCTTCATGCCATTATTCTTTGTGTCTCCAGTGTCAGTTGCAGCTTGTGTATGGGGATTCCGACACGACAGATCCCTGGAGGTGAGGCTTCATTTGTGATGTGTAAACCTTGTGGCAATGCGGGATCAATTCTGTGACAGTTTCACTCTCAGGAAAACTTGATATGGAGGGACTGCATCAGTTCAGTTAATTGTTTGCACTCACCTGCAAATGTGAATGAAAATCAGGATCAGGAATAGTATAACTTTTTCTAGTATCTTCTCATTTTTTCAACTATCATATTGCAGCATGTTTTGAACCCGTCTTTTTATTACATGTTAAAAGAACTCACCAGGAACTCTGCAGTACAAACTAATACTGGACACTTACATGGAAACAACTGAAAAAAAAATCTACTGATAGCAAGCCCTGTCCCTAAGCAGAATTGAATTTGCAGAGCTCTAGATAATCAGGTCTGAAAATGTCTTAATATCCCAGTCTGCATGTTTAATTTGGGAATGTGGATGGTAGGCATAAAACAGTAGATTTTTTGTTTTCTGTCTCTGTCTTATCTCTAACTCTTTTTAGTTTTGGAAGAACTTTGGAAGATATTCCCATAGTTGCAGCATTTTGCAATCAATTTAGAATTCTTACTGAATTTATTTTGTTTAAAGATTTTTCTATTTTGTTATGTCCTTGAAGTACCCCATGACAATTAAAAATCTGATTTTTAGATGAGGTTCAGCTTTTTCAGGTATTTTAATTTCAAGGGACTATTTCTCTAACATGAGCATAAGGTGAGTTTATCACTAGAGGAATATTTATGGTAAGCGATTGCTAAGATATCGGTTTACCAGCCATCCTAAGTTGTTAATTTTAAAGCAGATGCCAATAGAATCTTATTTTACAGGGTTCTATTCGCAGTTAACCATTCCAAAAAGTAAAATTTTTGTAGAACTACTTCCTTTCTTCTGGATGATGCTTGATTGCCCATTGATTTACAGATGACTGCACAGCTGCTAAGTATTGGCAGAAGAAAGTGGAATCCATAAAAGGCAACAGCTGTCTCTACTCATTTTTATTATGTTGGTTTATTTTTTAATCTTTTGTCATCTTCACTTAGTGCTGTTCTACTGTCTCTTCTTTTTACTCTATGAAGATTTCATTATTTCCCTTTCATTTGCTAGAAATGTAAGAGGGGCCTGTCTTTAATCCAGGACATTAATTTTTGACATCAGTAATCAAAGTAGTTGTTAATTTATTTTTCAGAAGTATTTAGTCTACTCATTCCTGTTCTGCAACTGATTAGGTGATACATGGTGGGGTTTTGTCTCTGTATCATGGTGGGCTCAGAAAGTGTCCTTTTATGTGTTACATTATTATTATCGTCAATAAAGCACCATTTTTAAGCATATTGAATTCATTACGTTGTGAGCCTAGCCACTGCAGATATACATGCGCTTGCCATACAGAGCTCATACGTTAACTTGATTCTAAAAATTGTTTGTAGCAATTAATCCT
Organism: Grallaria varia; assembly: GCA_013396735.1. NCBI lineage: Eukaryota > Metazoa > Chordata > Aves > Passeriformes > Formicariidae > Grallaria > Grallaria varia. Next base: position 125,057 of record VWZG01009896.1, on the reverse strand, counting down.
CTGATACTTTTATTTTTCTCTTTGCTCTTGCAGCCTTCAGATTGCTTGGTCTTATGCTTGAGTGTGGGGTTTTTTGGTGGTTTATTCTTTTGAAAAAGCCAGTCAGTGGTACAAAATGATTTTAAATCTACTTTTCAAGTCTTTTTAAACAAATGTGTAGTTTAAAGGCGGAGACTTTGGCATGGTCCTTGGAGAGAAGTGCCTGCTGCCTGTTGGATTTTTGACTCTCTGTACTGTGACTTCCAAAGGCATTTATCTAGATCACAGAACTACAGTCATATTAGTGAAAAGTAACATGTAGTGTCTGCCTTCTGAGAAATACTGCATTTTAAAGATGCTTTACATAACTAAATATTTTTTTATTAAAATGGATAATGTTTCTAACTTATCCTCCAGAGCTTCAGTTAGTCTTCAGATAATAATCAGTTAATCTTTGAAATTCCTACCCATGTAGAGTTGCCCATAAACTTCAGAAACAGAACCTTGCCAAGTCTTATGGTGTTTTATTGTTTCACTTTGTTCAAGCTAGACACAAATTTTTTTTTTAAAGTATAATAAAGGGTTGTTTCTCATAGTGGCAAGTGGAACTCATGAAAAGCTTTCATTAACATTTTAATGAGACGTATTGCTTTTCTCTATTGCTGTAAACCCAGTGTCTTCAGTATAATTTAAAATATCTCTCAATTATAAAGTAAATGATTGAATTTGGACGTCATTTTCCAATATTCTATGTATTTCTTTCCCCCCCCCACCCTGACAGAGCTGGGACTCCTAAACTGGACTGTTGGTAGTTTTGTTCATTACTGAAACTACTAAACAATATCACAAAAGATTAATTTTGCTAATTTTAATAGATCTTTTTACTACTTAATTCTAGCAGGATTTCTTATCTGAAGAAAATAGTTGTTTTGTGATACTTTGCTTTTTTAGTCCCATTAGTTCAGCTTTTCTTATTTTTCTAATTACTCTGTGTGCTGCAGGTGCCTTTTTTTTTTTTTTTAAAAAGGTCTTTCCTTGGAAACAGCTGACTCCACAGTTACTTGGTTGAGATCACACCCTCACAAATGCAGGGATGTTTAGTAAGAACTAATGTAAATGCAAATGAATTTTCATATTGCAGTGATGAACATGGAGACAGAGAAGTCCTTTGACAGAATCCTTGGTTGTCTTGGGAATATCTTTTATCGTGCTTAGAGTTAACTGATGTTTTTTTCTTTTTCTAGCTGGAAATCTTGTGTTCAGTCAATATTCTACAGTTCATATTTATTGCACTCAGACTAGATGAGATCATCAGATGGCCATGGCTTGTATGTAACAAGTGTTTTCTTCTTATCCTTGTTTAAATGCTGAATTTCATAAATATATTTACTCTAGGGAACAGTTAATATGTGATTAGTCCATGATAACATTTTTGCTCATTTAGCAGTCCTTCACTGAAGGTCTGGCATTTCATTCAGTGGTCATGGTAATTGGAGCCTGTTCTTGGGGCATTTCATCCTCTGAGGGAGAGGAATGTGCCATCAACTGCAGTTAATCTCTGAGCAGTAGTTGAAAGAGAAATCCTAACCAAAAGTTTCCAACGGGAACAGTAAACTATCCATGAAAATGATGGGTGAGTTAGAAAATGTGTTGGTTAACACAGTGTGGTAAATAACTAGTTTTATTTGTTGTGTTACTGTGCATGTGAATCCACTTACTGTGCAAGTGGTTACTGTAAACTGCTGAGATGTTCCAAGTGCCTTTAGAATACAAAAAGGCTGATTCTGTGTCTGGGTTTTTGTAAACTAGCATAAAACTGACAATTTGGCAAGGTTATATCTGTCCTTTCCACTTTCCAAAAAATTTGAGAAAGTATCAAAACTCCTCCAAATAAGATGTCCACTGTAGGAAATACTTGCTAAAGTCAATTTCAAGTACATTTTGAACCCACATAAAATCATGGAAGTCTTACTAAAGTTGAATTAAATTGACTTAATTTTATTGTTTCATCTCCATGGGGTTTAGAAAGCTGAGGAACCCCAGAGAGCTGATATGGCTCATAATGGCATGCTTGAGTTTGATGCATTTCTATCAGAGATTATATTAGTTGAAATACTTAAATTTCTTTTTCTTGTTTAATATGTAGACTCGCTTTATTTAAAAAAAAAATGCACCTGAAACAAATCCAATCTGTCCTTCAGGTTGTTTGTGTTCCACTGTGGATCCTGATGTCCTTCCTGTGCCTGGTAGTGCTCTATTACATTGTGTGGTCTGTTCTGTTCTTGCGCTCTATGGATGTGATTGCTGAGCAGAGGAGGACACACATCACAATGGCTGTCAGCTGGATGACAATTGTAGTGCCGCTGCTCACATTTGAGGTAGGAAAAGCAAAATAAGTTTGATGCATCTTGTTATTTTTTTCAGTGAGTGATGAATATTGATTTTTTAACTTACTGAAATGAGAATGCTGCTTTTTTGTTTCAGAATAAAATATTAACAGCAAATGTGTTCTTTAAAGGTTGGGTTTTTTTAGTAAAATCTGTGTTGCATTGGAACTATAACTACATGCTTCTGTGGAGGCCATTTTTCCCCCACAGATGTGTGAAGTTAAAGATCTGAAATCAGCATACACTTTAAACAGTTTGAAAGTGCGTATTGCAATTAAAGTGACACTTTTTTTTTTTTTGCCATTTAGATCTTGCTAGTGCACAGACTAGATGGGCATAATTCTTTTTCCTTCATACCCATATTTGTTCCTCTCTGGCTTTCACTGATAACATTAATGGCAACAACATTTGGACAAAAAGGAGGAAATCACTGTAAGTATTTCACAATCCTGGAAACAGATTGAAAATCAATGCATAAATGTATTAAGATTTGTGTTTTCAAAAAGGGTTTTCCTGTGTATATCCTCAGGAAATAATTCACATATGTCTGTTACTGTGGTTTTCGGGTGATTGTAGTAAGTTTTCAGTGCTTACAGTGTCATCCCATGTGGCACTGCTTGCTTTGGTTGAGATGCAAAGTCCTTTGTGTTCTTTCTCTATACTGATGTGACCTGACACTGTGTAACGTGAAATGAAATGGATTCTGGCTGTCGTAGTATAGCTGTAATTTATACAGATGGATATACATGTGTGTGCAAATGCATGCTCATATTGTGTATGTATATCTACGTGTATATAACCTGAACTGTAATGTTATGATAGGGATAAGGAACACTGGAGAAGCAGCAGTAACAAATTTTTGTATTATTCATATGCAAACAATCAAGAGAACTTAAATGATATCACATAGTCTGCCTACTTAATTATGTGTTCATTCTGTTTTGCAATAATGTGAATTCATTTTTTTTTTAGGGTGGTTTGGAATTCGCAAAGACTTTTGCCAGTTCCTACTTGAAATTTTCCCATTTTTACGAGAATATGGAAATATTTCTTATGATCTTCATCATGAAGATAATGAGGAGACCGAAGAAACACCACTGCCTGAACCGCCAAAAATTGCACCAATGTTTCGAAAAAAGACTGGAGTGGTCATCACACAGAGTCCTGGGAAATACGTGATTCCACCTCCCAAGTTAAACATTGATATGCCAGATTAAGATGACAGTAGCATATTAAACTTGAACTGGTCATCAGTAGACAAATGTATTTCATCTCATGCCTTGTCCCAATTCCTTTAAAATAGGTATTGCTGAATCAGTGGCTTGGATTACACAAATCAGAAATCTCGAAGATAATCTGAGAGTTTTTCCAGAGATATGTGGTTGTCTAATTTGTGAACCTTCCTAATGGGTTGGTTGCACGCTTGCCTGTATAGTATTTATATGGACATTTTTAGCAGTGTAATATATTGTTTAAAAGTTTTGTTGTGTACAGTATAAGTATTATCTAAAAGTATTTTTTTAAAAACCCTGTGTGAAATGCCTATGCTATTCCAGGTGTCTTTTAGGTCCTAAATATACACTTGATTTTCACGTCTCTTTTAAATGCTTTGGGGATGCCTTAGCATAGTACCTCTTTACTACTTTTTCTGTTCAGCCACAATCATTGTCTCAACCGCAGAGGCACAAGCGTGTTGCTCTTCTCAGGCGCAACACTGGACAGCTTTTTTGGGGGAGACGTAGAGTATATGGAAATTTACATGATGCTTTTGAGTTAGCTATGTAAATTTTCATGTAAGTATTTCACTTGCACTGGCTTGGGAGTTACACGTTGCTTCTGTTGTTTTTCCAGTTTCACATTTTGATTCTTCCTGAGCAGAATGTACACCATTCTCCCATTAGTCTGGCTGTTTAATAAGCTGTTCCCCATTGCATTGTGTGCAGTCTATGCCAGAAACATTTGTTGTAGGTTTCACAGCTGATGGTTAGGTATAAATGTCATAGCTTGGTCTTTGTTACCAACTTTGTGTTGGTTGGTGTAAATGATTAAACTTTTCAACATAGGAACTCATTGGTGTTGGTATAGCATTTTCTTGTCTGAAGAAAGACCTGCTTTGACAGAGTATCTTGGACTTAGAGGTGCTTTGGAGAAATTGAGTCCTGAAAACCTGTACTCTTGTGGTTTACAAAAACTACTTTACAAATACTTTAAACATTAATTATTAATGATGGCAGCCCCCTTTTAAGCATTATTTTCCTGTTATCAGAGATGCAGACATCATATAATAGGTTTTATTTACTGACATTTTAAATTGGCACACAATACAAAACCATGTATTTTAAAAATGGCATTTACTTAGTTTATGTAGGAAAATTGTAGAAAAACATAATTTCCATCAATAGTCATAAAAAAATCACATCTTTCTTGTTCTGTATCAAAAGAGCAGTTGTTTAAAATGGCAAATACATTTGAACTGTTTTGGAAGGGAATCCTAAATAAGATGCTGATGTATTCAAGATGTTGACTTGTGAATTACGAGTTTGCTTTTAGGCAGGAAAAACAGGAGGAAGCGGCGACACCTAAACTTCTGAAGGGATCAGTTCTTCAGGAATGTCCACCTGCCACATGCCTGTTCTCCCTCTGGCAGGAATTGGTTCCAGGAGCCATCTTGGATTTGAAACAACAGTCAGGTATTTCTGTTCCAGATTACTGAGGACAGCCTTGTTTTCCAGCTCCACAATTTCTTCAGGAGGCAGGTTTTCTGGATACAGTGATGTCTCTCCAACATCAATTAATCCTAATTGTAAAATTAAAACACAAAATTAGTTGCCTGTTTGATCTCCTAGAGAAAGGTTTTCCAGAAGTAATCCTCCCTGAGGACATACAGAACAGCTGGTTTGTTACCAGAACACAATAGGCTGCACACCTCCAGTCAGTGCCGGCCTCTGTCACTGACCTTAGGTGGGTAAAGAACAGGGGCAGCACCCAGTTCTAATCACAACTCAGTAATACAAAATTCTGTGAAAAGCAGCTTGCATCTAAGGAGATGCAGCTGCCACCAAAACCAAGCTACATTTGGCCTTGAAGCAGATTCATTAAAACAAAAATCTCTCTGCTCCTCTCAGGACACTCTCCCATTAACATTTTAAAATCATTAAACTGTACAGAAATTCCTGCTCTCTGGAAACCTTTTAATGTCAAAAAAGGGAATTTCTATATTTCTTAATGATTAAAAATGTTAAATAAAGATCAAAGAAGCTTTGATACCTACTCCACAAATGAGTGTGCAATTTATGTCAAGGCTCTGACTGCATATTTTCAGCACTGTAGAACCACAACAATTTTTCAGTGTATTTTGTGCAGGAATAGCTAAATGTATTCAAATGACAATGAAAGACATTGTTTAACAAATATACCTACATGGAAACTGCAAAAGTGACAACATTTGTGAAACTGAAACAGGATTTGTGTAATTATTTATGTAATATTCTAAAATGACATGCAAAGTGCTGCAACATCAGGACTTCACTTGACCATGAGCACTGCAAAAGCTCAAAATGCAAAAAGCGCAGAACTGACTTATTATCCTGTAACAAAATAACACGCAACCTACATTATCCTATGAGTTAGCACAAATGCATTTTATTTCTTGTACAGACTTCAGAATAGTAGCCTGAAGTTTTTAGTAGAGTGAGTATTTTTAGAAGACTAAGATTTTTTAACCTGAAGGTCAAAGATACGTTTCCAACACAATGAAACAGTACAAGGTTTGCTGACAATTTCCCTCACTGGCCTCAGCCTACAGGAACTGAAAGAAGACCTCCCCATCACAACTCAGGCTCCGCTGCTTCAGAGTGGAAAAGAAATGTCATTATGAGAGGAATCAACCACGTGAAACTGACGTGTATTTGAATGAATGTTTACAGACTGAAAGCCTGCCTACAAAATATAACCTAAGCTCGCTTACCTGCAATAACTCCTCTGCCAAATTTCTCCCCTTCATCCAACAAATCCTGCACCTGTTTCGGCGTCATACCAAACCTATCCAAAAGAATTTCTCTCCACGTTTCATCCTCCCAGTCCTTAACAGCGATGTGGATGGCAATGGTGCTGTTCCTGTAGCCCGCTAGCAAAGGCCGCCAGCGAGTCTCCACTGTTTTGACCCGGTTTAGAAGCAACCCCGCGTAGGGCTGTCGGAAGGAGAGGCACCCGAACTTCATGGCACAGGGTCGCGTTTATTTCCTGCAGACACACGGGCGGCCGGAGATGAGCCTCTTCTGCCCGCGACCGCCGCGGCCTCCGCGGGCCCGGCCCGAGCACCGGCCCCGGGCACCGCTGTGAGGGCTGCGCACCGCTGTGAGGGCCGGGCACCGCTGTGGAGACCCGGGCACCGCTGTGAGGGCTGCGCACCGCTGTGGAGACCGGGGCACCGCTGTGAGGGCTGCGCACCGCTGTGGAGACCGGGGCACCGCTGTGAGGGCCGGGCCCCGCTGTGGAGACCGGGGCACCGCTGTGAGGGCCGGGCCCCGCTATGGAAACCCGCGCACCGCTGTGAGGGCCGGGCCCC
>VWZG01009896.1:0-118081 GCA_013396735.1 Grallaria varia | reverse complement strand
GTGGGGAGCCCGGGGCACCGCTGGGGGGGCCGGGCCCCGCTATGGAACCCCGCGCCCCGCTGTGAGGGCCGGGCCCCGCTGTGAAGGCCCCGCGGCCGCCGCCTGCCGGTGCTGCAGGCTCCGCTCCGCCCGCCCGGCCCGCGGTGGGTGCGGAGGGCGGTGGCGGCCCCGGGGGCGGGTTCCCAGGCCCGGTTGCCGCCCCGGCCCCGTGTGGAGGCCGCGGGGCCCGGCGGGGAGCTGGCCCGGCCTGTCCGCTCCGGCCCTGTCCGCTCCGGCCCTGCCCGCTGTGGTGATGGGCGGTGGCTCCAGGCCGGCCCGCGGCCCGCTCTGCACTTAACTAAAAGCCATTGGAAACTAAAAAGCCGCGTGGAAACTCAGTGTCTCTTACCTCCCCGCTTTCTTCAGCCGCTGGTTGATTTGGGAGAGGATTTTCTTAAATGCTTTCACCCAGCCCTGCTCGTTGTGGAGTATCTCATCAGTATCCTGTTGCTGTTCAATTTCTCATCCAGTCCTGCTCCTCGAGGATCATCCCATTTCCATCCTGTTGCTGTTCAGTTGCATGTTTCACTCCAAGGCTTTGCCTTTCTAACACAAACATTTCGAGTAGTGCATTTATTGTTTGACAACAGGTTTTGCCTGTGCTGCTCCCATTGCGGCCTCTGTCACCAGCAGCAGCAGCGATGTGGGAAGGCCTAGTGAACACAGTAAAAATCTGGATCATTTGGAAAAGAAAGAGGTTAAAATTGATGTGCTTCACTGTATGTGCTTAGTTTTAATGCACAGTCAATATATGTTTTATGTTGGTGAACACGTGTTTTTACAAAGTTAATTTCCAGTGTTTACAAATAAAAGTGACCCTTGTTAAGGCAGACGGTAATACTGAAAATGGCTACAGATGCAGCAAGCTGAAGAGTTGAGCCCTGCCTGAATTTCTGCGGGTATTAAAAAAAAAAAGTCCAGATGTATCTGTATCCAACTAGAAATCACAGGATAAGATATCTTTCCTGGAAAGTCATATCTATCAGCTGAGAGCTATAAATATGAGAAGTATTTGGGGAGCAATTTTGGGATGCATGAGGCATGTGCGAGTAAGAAAGCAGGGAGGAGAGAACATTGTCCAAAAGAAGTGGGTTTTCAGTAGAAGTTAGGAGAGACAGGCAAGAGAACAAATGGTACCAAGAGCCGAAGGCTGCAGGCTTGCTTTCTTGGGGAAAAGGGCCGTCGTTCGTTGGCAGAAGCACCTCTGTGGAATTGCCATTTTTTGCTATTTTCAGGCCAGAATTGAACATGGACGAAAATTCCTCCCACAGCAGAGGTGCCAGCACGCCAAGGTCTTGGTGCTTTCAGAGTGCTGGGGAAACTGCATCATTTGGTGCCTTTTTGTGTTGGTGGTTATTCCTTCATCATCCTCCTCTTCTGTTTTCCTTCTGTGGAAAAAAAAATTAAGTTGTGTGCATAGACAGAGCACATAAACAAAGACCTTAAAATAACATGGAAATCAGCCTGGGAGCAAAATTCTCACCTCGCTGGTCTCCCCTCTTGTGCCAGCAGCCCGCTACAGAGAATGCCACCCATCTTGAAACTGAAAAACCGGAAGCCACAAGATGTAGGACTCCTGTAAACAAAAATGGATAACATAAAATGGACTTCCCTAGTGGACGTATCTGTTTCGCAGGTGTTCTCGGTATAGCAAAAAATCTTCAGTACCCCAAGTACACTGAACATCACCTGACATTTTTCACACAGACCTTGTGAAACACTAGGTGAGATTTCACCACGTTTCACTCAGAATCATGTACGACAGTGACAGCAACGGGACCGTCAAGTTGCAGTAGGATACCAGCACTTAACGAAACAGAAAACAAAACAAAACAGCGTATGAACTGGGCACCCACAGCAGAGGTAAGGAAAAAGCCTGAGTAATTACATCTTAAATTATGGCAGGCACAGGCAATAAATTTTACATGTGTATGGTCACAAAAACCACTAGCTTGATAATAGCAGGATACATGGGGTTTGTCTGCCTGTGTCACTTAAACACAGGACACCCCCGTACCTAGGACAGTACACAGACCTGTGCCCGGGCAGCTTACCAGGACCGTCCCAGAGGTCCAGATGTTTTAATACACCTCAAGAGCAAGGTACCATGTCGTTCAGGGTTATTGCACTCACTTGGGCTTCTAGCAAAGAAACACGAGACAACAAGGTAAAACTTAAAGGCACCAGAATAGGAACGTAGACCAAATTGCACTTGAGATGACCTGGAAATATAGAAACGTGCAATGGTCCTAAGGAAAAATAAAAGGGAACGAGGAAAATAATTGAACACAGACAAAGATTCCTCCCAGACCAAAGATGCCAGGACACAAAAGTCTCGCTGCTTTTGCAGTGCTGTGGAAGGCCCATCATTTGTGAAGTCTCTGAGGGTCCTTGTGGATCCATGGGTGTCCCATGAGGGTCCTTGGGAGTCTCTGGAGGTGCTGAGGGTCCCTGTAGTTTTCTGGGTGTTCCCTGGGGTTCCCCTGGGTGCCAGGGGTCCCTGTACATCCCTGGGGGTTCATGGGAGTCCCTGGGGGTCCCTGTAGTTCCCTGTGTTTTCTGGGGGTTGCTGGGAGTCCCTGGAGGTCCCTTGGGTGCCAGGGGTACCTATGGGAGCCTGTAGTTCTCTGGGATTGTCTGGGAGTCTCTGCAGATGCCTTTGGGTTCATGGGGCTGTTGAGGGTCTTTAGGGTTTCCTGTAGGTCCCTGGGGGTCCCTTTAGTTCCTGGGGGTCCTCTGGGTGCTGGGGGCTTCTATAAGACCCTGGGGGTCCATGGGAGTCCATGTTACTTGTATTTTACCACACTGTTCTGTGTTTCTTTGTATATATTGTGAGAAATTTTGAGTGTCCTAGGTTTAGTGTAGTAAATATGTCTCCAGTTTCTTTAGGTGATTCTCTTATTTCCAGATTTGCTGCAACACTGTGTTTTGTGAGCAATTCTCTGAAAATGTGAATCTCTGGTTCCCCCTTGGTTTTTTACACACACCTTCCCCTCCACACCCCTGCAGGTAGGTTTCTGATTTTTAAAGCATCATAGATATCAGTGTCCATGTCAAAAGTTCTAGCATTGTAAATAATCATAATTTGCCAGTATAGCAGAGTTTTCTTGTGTCTGAGAATTATTTTGATGAGGTTTTTCAGTGTGGATAGCTTGGTGGTAAAAATGCAGTTGTATTTCTGAGTGTGATTCAAGATTAAAATGAATACAGACTAAATTTTCTCTTATGCAGGTTTCAATATGTCCTCACAGAGATTGTGTGCATATCATAGATCTTCTATAAGAAGATATGCATTGTTCTTTTTTAAAATATTCATCATGAAAGCATAGAGTGTAGGAATTAGCTTCTCATATTTGTTTGCAGTCAAACATATTGCCTCTGGTAATGGTATGTTGTAGTAACAGTAACTGTGTAGTGGTATGTAGTAGCTAACATACTTGAAGATTTTTCTATTTTAATGTATCTAACTTCTTGTCTATATCACAGATTCTGTACAGAAAAAAAATCACAGGAAAAGTTTGTCATTTGTTTACTAATATTAATGGAGATAGTGTAATTTGAAAATCAAGTGTGCTGCTGTGATGTAAGAAAGCCTAGCTTTCTTGGTTTAGAATTAGCTCCATAAATCGAATTTAAAAGCTTTTTTTTTTAAGAACAAATAGAGTTGCTAGACAAAGAATGCACATTGCCAGAAGTTAAAAATAAATCCAGTGTGCTTTGACGGTGCTAGGTGGATTTTTTCTGTTTACTTGCTTCTGATCAAGCAGTTGAGTGCCTTCTAGCTTCAAACACTTGAATACAGACAGAATAAATGGCTTTAGAAAATACCTAAAGACAGATTTTTTGAGAAATTGCTTTGTGTGATATGGAAACACGTAAATTGGACAAAGAGAAATTGTGAGAGAGATTTAAGAGGTATCCATTTTCTGGGTTCAGAGCAATTATAATTTAAAACAGCTTCTACTCACATAGTTGCAGCCAAGGTGGAAATTTCAAAAACTCACTTTTCAGATCTTCCTTTCAAGACATTAACTTTTTGGGGGTTTATAGATACAAAATTTTGGCAAAGGCACAAGTGTTTAGTCACATTGCACTGAGGGTGCACCTGAAGCTGCACACATTGCCTGCACTGCTTTGCAGGTGTGCAGTGGAAGAGTCAGCAGTTCCCGTGCACCAGGACAGACAAGATGTGATGCAAAGTAGCAACAGGGATTTTATTAACAGGGGAGTTGAACTCCTAAGCTTCCATCATAGATGAGTTTTTGTCTTCCCTTTCATTGCCAATTACTGGGCTTTTGGAATAATTTATTTATGATAATTTATCTCAGAAATAAATAGGACATACATAATACCTGGGTGAGTCTGTGTATTTAAGACATTATTTCAGTGATATTCAAGTTGCATTCCAGTCTCTGCCTGTATGGCACCCTTAGTCCTCAAAAGTTGCCACAAGTGCCTGATTTTCTTACTTCTCAGGGACAGAGGGCAAACGTCGTTTCTCTCTAGAATATTACCTTCTGATTAAAGGGTTTTCAAAACACTGATGTTATGATTTGGAACTCTTATGTAAGTAGGGTCCAAAATTTTCTGATAGGCAGATGTTTTTGCTTCCTGCAGCTATGCTCGTTTCTTTGTGATATCTAAAGAAGCTAAATAGGTATATAAGGAAACAATCTGTGCACTTTTTTCCCCATTAAATGTTTTTGTACTATACAATGTGCTAGACACTCCTAAACCCCCATTACTTCCAGATCATGCAACATCCTGCCTTGTCCCTTTGACGTTAGATCTTGCTGTTGATTTTTCCACGTATTTGAACTGGGCATCAGTTGTGTGTGAGCATGAGACAGGCCAGGTCTGCTGGTGAGATTTATCTGTGTGGTGATTTATTTCCAAACTTACAGGTTGCAAATATTCAGTCACCATCCTGGTCTTTCTACTTTTCTGAAGGTTAAAAGAAGGTTGTAGCTATAGGCTGAACACCAAGCTAGCTGATTTAGAAACATCTTGTGTAGCTCTCTGTAGCAATCTTTTTTGATTGAGATACGTGGCTCCATGCTGAGGTAATCTGCAGGGGAAGGAGAGCTTGTAGTAATGAGTTCTCCTTCCCCTGCTGATTATTATGTCCAATCCACAGGCAACTCTGCAGTATGTGGCTGCATAAAACATTTTTAAAGATAAGACTGATCAACACCTTTTTATGGCCACAAGTCCACAAGCAGGGTTCATGCCCTCTGAAATGCTGAAAACTTCTTTTAAATTAATCTGCACTCCTGCTATAGAGGGAGTAGGTATCCTTCACCTAATTGATGTGGTCTGTCCAGCTTTGTAATTATTTCAGTTTTTAGTCTGTTTTCAGATGCAAAGTGTTACTGCAGGTTTTAAAAAATCATTTAGAGCTATTTCTAATAGATGGGAAGTTTGCACTACTAAAGTAAAATATATGAATGACTTTGTTTCCTTAGGAAAATCTACTTTATACGACATCTACAATGCTTAGGAATTCTTCAACAATTTCTACTGTGTTTGGCTAAGTAACTTTTCATTCCATCTAATCAGGACACACTTAGAGAAAGAAGAGAAAATGAATTGCCTCACCATTTTGAATTAACCACAAAAGATATTCCTGACAAGAACTACGAGAAAAAGAATTTGCAGAAGAAAATGCATTTTCTAACTGGTCCTTATATTCCCTTATAATTAAAACATTACTTTTTGACTACTGATAAAACACTAATAGAAATGGGAAATGCACTTCTCCTCTGAATGATCTTCCTCTCTGAGCTATCTCGCGGGGACAAGTGCCTCAATATCAAGGGCCAGTTCATTACAAATCAGCCCTGTAGAACACCTGTGCCTGGCTGGCACCTGGACCCACCGAGCAGCCCTGCCTGGGCTGGCACAGACACCTGCTGGTGCCAGCCCTGAGCACCTTCCTAATGCTGCTCCTGCCTCGAAGCACCCGTTCTGCTGCTCGAGGACAGTGCTGCTTCCACACCAGGTCAGAAATAGCGATAATTAGAACAGGGGCAACAGATTCATTTAGTAGTATGAACTATAACTTACTTGAAAAGTCAACTTGGAAGTATCTCGTGTAGATAATTGAATTTCTTTGCAGTAAAGGGAGGGAGGACACTGACTCGTGCAGTGCAATAGACTATGGCACTGTTGTGTTTTATTTGTGTAACACAAAGAACTGCTGTTGTCTGTATAGAGAGTTTCATGTTACTACATGCTTAATATAATTTGGTTTCCTACTCCCAGCTTCAATCTTAGTCCTGCCTTACCCCCATTACTACACCCCTTCTGCAGCACCTGCATTGTTTTATTAGCCCATAAGTTCAAACACCTCTGGGATAACTATAAATCCTACTTCTCAAGCATGCTAAGATTAAGCAGAAACAATTTAACCTGATGGTCTGAGAGCCAGTTAATTAAGGTTATGGGAGGACTACACTGTGGGATTATTCCATGAATGTTTTTTTCTTCATATTCAAACTCAGGAAAGCATGCCAGTTCTTTGGAGTAGAGGGCAATAGAGATTTAATCATGAGGAAAAAAGAGTTTTGTTAAAGGGAGAAAAAAAATATGTCTCTGAGATACCTGACAACAAACTAGTAGCAGATGTTCCGGATAAAGAGGAGTTGTGACTCTTTTACAGTAAGTGTTTTATTGAGAATAGAGGTTAAGTTGAAAGGCAACATGATATCTGCTGTCCTAATCCTACAGGTTATTTATAAAGAAAGAGGGAGTCAGAAATCTGTGACCAAAATGATAAATCTGTAACAGGATGGTCAAAGTGTTCTTTTCTAACAGAGAATTCAAACTTTGGTGCTAATCTGAGTGTGTACAGAACTGTAGTGCTCTGTGATGTTAGTTTACAGGGTTTCTATAAAATGTAAACTCAAGTTCTGCGGGGTTATTAATTTCAGTATCTCTGCTTCCTTTACTTAATCTCTTTTTTCCCCCCACCTTTTTATATTATTCTGTAATTTCTTAAAGTTCATGTTTCTTGTGAGTCTTAGGGGTTTTGTTGAAAAGTTGAAAAGAAAACCTAAGTCAACTAAGTTTGATATTTCATTGGTGTAAGTTCATCTTTTTACTCAAATTTAAACTTTATGATTAATCTGTGCATGTTCCCTTTTCAATTCTGTGTGAATTGTATTCTTTGCCATCATTCCTTACTGTGAGGGTGACCGAGCACTGAGAGGTTCTGGAGATATTCAGAAGCCACCTGGGTGTGATCCCGTGCAACCTGTTCTGGGTGAACCTTCTTTAGCAGGGGGGTTGAACCACATGATATCCGGAGGCCTTTTCCAAACCCAGCCATTCTGTGACTCTGTGATTTTTATTATTTTTTCCCACATTTTTGTGGAGTTTTGCTAACAGTTCTGTATTTTAGCCTTTATATAACAACAAACAATTTACAGCATAGTTTCCTTAAGTATTTTGATAACATTAAAAGAAGGGCTAACATTTCAGAATGTGGTCACATAAGTTTAGCCCATTAAAATCCAAACATTTTTAATTTAAATGTTCATTGCTGAGAATGCTGACAGAAGTTTGTGAAATGTTGTATCGAGAACTCAGAATCATAATTCTCTTGCTACGAATCTCATCAGAAGGAGGTGTTACCCCTCTGGAAATGTCTTTTCTCTACTTTCTTGTTAACATCTGCATACATAAGGAATATGTAAGTAAATGAGTAATAATAATCCTTGGTGGTATTTAAGCATCTGGCATACTTGAATTCACAGTGTGCACAGAGATCACCAGAGTTAAAACTAAATGCAGTTAAATCTGTTCAAAGCCTGAAAATAGCCATTTTAGATATAAATATTTAAACCTACTTGAAGTCTGATATATCAATTTTGGCAATGTTGAAGACAGTAGAGCCTCCAGTGTTGTTAGTGCCCGTGAAAATGACACAGGGTCAATGAAGTGTAACAAAGTTTTGCAATGTTTGATTCCCATGTATAAATTATTTCCATGCCCAATGCTTAAAATCTAAAGCCACGATGGTTTTTAACCTCAGGAACTATGGAATCATGTTGAGAAAGGGCAGGACTGTGAAGCCACTGCAGCATTTATTTATTTATCATTTAAGAAGTACTGTATCACTCTTTAAAATGGTTGTACCATAGATCACAAGCTACCAGAAATATTGCTATCCATGCACTATGTTCTGCGTAAAGAAACTGGGCATCCTAAGGAACTTGTTGCATAGTTTATTCTAGTTGTTTTGTTAAATGCCTCCTTCCATTTGAGTAAGGTAACAGTTATTTTTGCTAATTTGGGTTTTTGCGTGTAATTGCCAGTTACCACAGGCAGGTGGTAATTTCCTCTGCTGCTTCAGAAACAAGAGAATAAACAAAGAGCTGCTGAGTACTGGTGTGTTTTCACAGAGCAGGTGCTTCCCCACTCCAAACTAGTTCTGCAACACATCAGTTTTTAGCCAATCTGAAAGAGCAACAAACCATTGATTCATTAGTATACTTTTTATTTTTACTGCTTAAGAATGTATCTGAGTTTTTTTAAAACATTATTCTTTGCAAGGAAAATCATTAATTAGTAATCTTCAACTTGTTAATAATGAGCCCTTCGCAATTTTTTTCAGAATCACTGGGGAAATTTTTTTACTTCATTGTTCTAGGATCATATACATTTCTTTTTCTTTAGACTAGGGTAGTTCTTCACTTCATCTGAGTGAGTCTTAACATTTTTATTAAAATGTATCATGCTCTCTAGTAGTTTTTCTAATTCTTGCAACCTGAACTGAACTTGTTCTGTAGGCTTAAGATGGAAGGCTCTATTCAATGATCAGTCTGTGCTGCTTAGCTTCTGACAGTAACAGCACTACATTCTAAGTCACTTGTATCTGAAAACTCCCTTTCATTTTGAAGACATATCTGTAAGTAAAAATATGTTCCTTTAATGAGAAAGCACAGATGCTTGCTATGATGACAAACATCTGATGAATATTCAAAGAAAAATTCTCCTTCCTGGGATTGTTGTGTGTTCTTTTCATATGGCTGATTGGGATGCATGAAAATTATAGCTGGACCTAAAAAGGGTAGAATATGAATCTTAAGTTTTTTTATTTTCACTGGCTTTCTCATGTTTCTTGCATTTTGTTCTGAGTGTAGTAAAGCTGACAGTCAGCTTTGAGATCAAAACTGTAGCTCCTACTCCTGTGAAGTCCTAAGTTCTGTGATCGTGAGTTTCCCTACTGCTGAATGAGAATTTCGTCTTTTGTAGTTACTACCTGGGTGACAGAAATGTGCGTTTTCTCATGAGTACTTCTGTGGCTCCTAGATCAGAGTGTGATGTCTGTAGTACCTGATTAATGTGTTTTGTGCTGCTGCAAACAATGAATATATGTGTCCTGAGGGTAGAGGCCTCCCAGGCCCATATGCAGGTATATGAGCTCCATATAGAATGCAAACTGATATGCAAATGTTTATATACCTCCATTGGAATTATGTCCTTAGTTTAGCACACTATTTTATGCAGAGTGAAAGAAGATGTAGTGAGATTTGAGACAATGCTTTAACATGCTTTTCTAACTTTATTAATACTTGCTTTTTTTTTCCATTCAAAGTCTTTAGAACGTGTTTTCTATATTAAGGATATTTAATTTGGAGAATTTGTGGGAGGAAAGTGCAGTGAATAGTTTCTTTGGAGATATATGAAAAATGTTGACAGATTTGAAATAAAGTATCTAAGTTTCCTACTGAGATTCATACTTACCACTGTGTGATGTGCTGTATTATGTGTAGAAAGTGTCTTTGTACATCAGAGAAACAAAAAGATCTTCAGCAGATTGTTTTATTGAACTCTTAATAGATATTAAGAAACATAACACCAGCACTTCTGCCACATTGCTGTCACTGAATAATAAATCATTGCTGTAACTGCCTAATGGGAGATGTAGCAATGCTGATGGTGGCAGTCTAGACCTGAGCTGAAGCGGATTATTTTAAAACACAGAGCAAAAAATGTAGATAGCAGTGCTCAGCAGAACAGTTTTGGGGCTAGAACCTGGTGACTAATCACAAGAAAGGAGATAACACAAGTTAGATCTAACTGGAAAATGATAACCATGTCTTTCACAGTCCTTAGATATCCTTCAACACCTAGTTATGAAATTGTCATATAAGCATTAGTGAACATATTTTCAACATTCCTATTAGTCTGAGATGACCTGTCCCAATATACAGATAAAAAAGGAGGGCATTAGAATACAAGTGCCTTCATCCCATAACTGATGGTCTTTTATCCCAAGGGAGATATGAAGGTCTTAGGGTGCCTCTTCCTAATGCAGTGCCTTAGTCCCATAACACTGTGAGATTTTTGAGGAGATTTGTTTGGGGTTTTTAAGCAGGATTTGCTAGTTAAATGTGTTTCCAAACAAGCAAAGCTATGTTCTGTGCTTCTGCCTTGTGTCTAGCCAACTTGAAGTCCCATTTTTGGAGCTGAGAATTGAGTGGCACACCTGGATGAGAGGTGTCTCCTGGTCAGGCACAGTGGGTCTGTCTGAGCTGGCTGCTCCCTTGAGATGGTGTGAGAGCTTTGGCCTGTTGTCCAGCTGTATAACTCATGCATGTAGCCATCTACCAATAGAGTTGTGTGTAGCATTTGTAACACGGAATGGTGTGTCAAATCATGAAACTTTAATGAATTCTTATGATTATTTACCAAATTCTTAAAAATAATCTGTTGAAAGACAATAGACTTATCTGAAAACAACAAAAAAGAGGTTGTGAGGAGTCTAGCAGTAAAAAGCCAAGAAAACCAAAACTAATTGTTTTGCCTGTGACTTTTGTTGTTTGTTCTATGTAGGAATCTGCTGTAATGTGCAAATGTTGAATTTGTGAAACTAATTAGCACGTAAAAATCCAGCTGTAATGGTAATCAAAACTTCCTGGTTCAACAGACTCTGTTGAGGGTTTTTTTAGTATTAACATATCCTGCACATATGGGCTCCAGTTAAAGATCTGGAGCTTCTCATACCAGCAAGTTAATATCAGGGGTTTTAGAAGCAAGTATTTACTGGTGCCAGTTGTGGAACCAACATGTGGTCTAAATCTGACTGGTGCTTCCAATGCTGTTTGTTGCTATGAGGATAAAAAGCAAAGAGTGACTGATACTGCTCTCATTACCCTCATATTGTATGAAAATAAGGTCCAGTGTTTTAATAATTTGTTAGCTGAGATTCTTGTGGGAGATACTTTCAGTTGGTGAATGGTGGCCTTGCTAGAAGCTGTAACTGCAGCAAAAAGGAAATATGGTTGGTTTTATACAAATCACTGTTGAGATTTACTTGCTCATATTTGTTTAATTATAGTATCTTCCTGGCATCATCTTATTTTACATCCTTTAGAAACACAGAAAGCACTTTTTGGGTTACCTATCTCACAAATCAAAGCAGGATATCTTGTAAAATGAACTTTAATAAAATAATTTTGAAGCATCTCTACCTTTGTGCTTTGAAGATCATGAGTTGGTAAGTCTTAGCATTTAAATTCAAAATTAGAAGTTTAAGTGTTTCAGTGGAAAGAAAAATGTAATCTATTCAGTATTGTCTTAATAAATTACCTGAAGTAGCCCTGGATTGTAAGTAGACAAGTGCTTGTAACTGACTAATGAGGCACTTTTAGTACAACATTTATATACCAGTCACAGTTTCTGGTGAGGGATTTTACTTAATGTGAAAATACAGTTCCTTTGTCATGACGCAGCCACCTTTGATCTCTGTAAATGGCTCACACTAAATTTGGAATGTCGGAAAGTGAGCAGTAGGATGTCTTGGAGAGATGAATGGATGTGATGTTACCTTACAAAACCTGCAGACCATGAGCAGGGCTTGCATTTTAGTGGGGATCTGTGCAAGGCACTTGATGGTACTTAGGCTACATATCTGTATAAGTACACGTAGTAAGACTCTTCTTCAAGTTTCCATTTAACACAGTCGTTTTCATGCTTTTTGCCTTGCCTTTGGCAAAATTGAAATGCCACCCTTCCAGTGTATGATTTAAGTTGTTCTTCATGTTGAACTTCATGATTATGTTCTCAAAGTTCATTGTTCTTTAACCTTCAAATGCCTACAGACTAGTATGTGTGAAAACTGCTAGAGATGATAACATCAAAACTATTAAAAATAAATCTGTCCGTTCATCTTTGACCTACATTACGTGCTTTATTAATTTAAATATGTAATCTGTATTTGCATTCTTAAAAATAAATTCTTCCCTCAGATATAGAAAAATGTCATTGACTTATATCAATAGGTTTGCCTGTGTGATGCACAGGCCTAACCATAATAAGTCACCATAATGTCTTTTTAAAACTACTTCAGATATTTTATTAGCCAGACTTCTTCAAACCAGAACTCATTCTAGGCTGGTAAGAGGCTTTTTTGTCCAGTTTGAAATTTTTGGTTAAAATGAGAGAGGCCAACTCTTTGAAAATGCACCCTCAGTGTCTCCTTGGTGGCCAGCAAGATGATGGAGCAGGTGCTCCTGGCAGCTTTGCTAAGAAATGTGGAAAGTAAGGAAGTGGTTGGTAACAGTCAACATGGCTTCACTAAGTGCAGGGTAGGTGGGTAATGAATTGAGAACAGCCCTGAGGAGAAGGACCTGAAGGTGGATGAGAGGCTGGACATGAATCAGCCGTGTGCACTTGCAGCCCAGAAAGCCAAACATGTCCTAGGCTGTATCACAAGAATGTGTGCCCAACAGGACAAGGGAGACGATTCTCCGCCTCTGTTCCCTGTTCCTGACACCCCACCTGGGGCACTGTGTCCAGCTCTGGGACCCCCCATATAAGAAGGATCTTGAACTGAATTCAGAGTCCATAAAGATGATTGGAGGGCTGGAGCACCTCTCCTGAGGAGACAGTCTGAGAGAGTTGGGGTTATTCAACCTGGAGAGGAGAAAGCTCCAGGGTGACCTTCCAGTACCTGAAAGGGTTACAAGGATACTGGGGAGGGACTGTGGGAGATCTTAAAGACAGTGTATGCAGTGGGCTTTGGGCAAAAAACTGAGGACATGATTTAAAAGTAACCTTCTTTTAAGGGTGCATATTGACATAATCTGTATTATTTAATGTATATGAAACCAGTGGGTTAACTGACATCCACCGCAGAACAAAAATACTATAAAGAATGACACCACAAGTCCTGGAGTAACTCAAGCTGTCAGTGACTGTGCATCTGAGTACTTGAACATATATCGTTTACCACCAAAATATTGAAGGGCAGGTTGTTATTTCTGGCTTAACTTGAATTAATAATTTACTCAGGTTTTACATTAGCTAGTTAATCTTATATACTTGTGTAGTTACTCTTCGAATGGTAAGGACTTCTTGAGGATTATAGCTTCCAGAAACGATATTTAGCTGAAGTACTGTTTTATCTATTTATTATCAGTAAACAGTTTTATCCCAAATCATGGATGAAAAGGGGATATGCAATAATTGCTCTTTTCTCTAAGTTGTTGCTGCCTTTCAACAGAACTAGTGGAAAATCTCCTTCCTTCTTGTTCAGTGAGGCATTTACTGTTTCTTTGCTGTGACTGCATAATGAGTGCCTGCTGAGACAGTGTGTGTAACACATACTTGTATGCATCAAAACCATGGGAGCTCAGACTTTAATCATAGGTCTCTGTGTACATGGGAAAAAAAGAAGTTATGTGGGTGTTCCACTTATACTGTGGCATTCTCCTTGAGAGTTGTTATGCATTTCATATAATATTTAAAAATAAGATGTTTCTTTAAACTTTGATTGCATGTTGGTATGTGACTCAACATGAGCCGCAGAAAACACCTGAAAATTAAATATATGATTTATAAATACAAGTTTGTAATCTATTATTCAGGAAAGGATTCATATTCAGTTTTTTAAAAGCAGTTGTTCTTGATTGTGCTCAAGCTATTCATATTTGCTATTTAGCTTTAATCCCAAAGCAGAAACTTGAATCTGCTTGATGCTTAGCAGTTCTTCCCAGGCTGTGTATACAAATGGGCTGTTCAAATTCTGCCCAGTTACCCAGGTGCAGAACACTCCACATTCTCTAGTTCTCTTGAACTACAGGTTAAAACCAGAAAATTTCAAAATCCCATTGTACTCTTGCTATATGCAGATACTGATGTTATTATGAGTGTTGAGGGTTTTTGCAGCCTGGTCAGGTGCCAGGATATCCATTATTACATCAACTGAGGTGTAATAGTGGGGACACCACCTTGGACCTCTAGCTTCTCAAAAGTGAGAGGATATTTGAGAGACAGAATTTTAGATGGAACTTCAACTTTCCTTATTGACATCAGTGAAACCAATGGATGGAAAGTATTACAGTGGCCTCTTGGTCCATCCTCAGTCACATGTTCTGAACAATGCAACACGAGACATTTAATCATCTTCTTTCCGGTGAGTTTTTACCTTATTTTTCCCTTAGACATTGACAATATCCTAAGGAAAATGCAGTTGAAAAATTCTTTTACTATTTTATAATCCACCTCCATTTTCACAGAAAGATAGGCACGTGTTTTATTAAGAGATAAAACATATTTCTTATGGATGGTAATCAATTTCTATTAGACTGTGTGGTGGGACAGTAGGAAATTTTATTCAAGCATTGAATTATACTAATATTTTTCTATCAGATTTATAGAAGCTTGTATTTTCAATGCCTAAAAGTTTCTGAAATTAATATAGTTATGACAGTCAAATATTATGACTCAGCTAACATACAGTAGATTCTGGTATTACTTTAAATATTAGTGTTATAATAAGAAAGTTACTGTTGGACCCCAAGTGAAACCATTTGCAGTAGATAACAACTTCAGATGTTTATTTAGCAAACGAATGCCAAGCTCTCAGCCAACCCCTTTCAGAGCAGTCAGGTTTCATTAGCCTGTTTGATATCTCACGGGTTCTTGTGTAACTACAAATGCCTTTATGTTGAAGACTGGAAAACAGGCATTGGTGTATTCTCTCACCTATTTTCACAGAATAAAAGCATGAATGTTCAGAGACCCACTGCCTGCAGCAATGCAATGAGAGAAATTTAAGCACTGCAGTATGGTTAAAAAAAAAAGGAAAAAGTAACAGCTCTTGAACATATTAAAGATGCATTTAGCTCTGCTCTGCTTTAGAGATTAAGAGGATGTTATTATAATATATGCACAGCTCAATGTTTGCTGTGAAAAAGCTTTCTTTGTAATTTATGCACTGTGATTTTGAAGGGGGGGCACCCAATGGTGTTGCAGCATGCAAATGTGTTTTGATTACTTTTTAAGGAAAAAAATTAAAATGAACATGACAGGATTTTTTTAGCTAACATGTATATTAATCACCTTTTGGTATGATTCTTTGAAAATTTTATGTCATTTTAATAGAAGGACCTTTTCTTACTACAACAGAGGAGTGAACCCATTGTCAAAACTACATTTACTATAATATGACATCCATTTAATGTTTTTGTCATCAAATTAAGATCAGATGCAAAAGGCTAATGAATATGTTCAGTACTGAAGTGTATTTTCCAAGGATGATACGTGCATTTCAATGGAAAAAAATTAGAGAACTGCACACTAACAGTGTGGCTCCTCCTATTTCTAAACTTCCCTTTAATAAGGAAATAACTTGTGGAATTTGGCAGATTTGTCCTGAACTATGAGATAAAGATCATACATAAACCATAATATCCTGTTGTACTTGGTACCAAATTAGCTGATTTTTATTGCCACTGAATAGAAATGTGAAGTCTGGCTGCTTGTAGAGCTCATGCTTGAAATTCCAAAAATAACAATATTGTAGAGCACTTCAAAGATGGTCATTCATCATCAGAAAGCTGTTTGACTGTTTGCCAACTGTTGATCTTCACACTCTCCTACATTAACAATTTCTTTGAAATTAGAGAAGTGGCACATACTTTGCAAAGAAGGTATTTTATGCTTAAAAGACAGGTGTGCTGACTAAGTAATCAATTCATAATTAAGAATTACGGTTATGCTTGGGATACAGAGGTTATTTTGGATTGGAGGGAGGATGTCTTCTGGGATAGAATGAGGCAGTATATAATAATATTTCACATCTTTGCATATTGATCTGTGTGTCCCATACAATGCTTCTTAGGTAAAAAGAAACTCACAGAATGATTCATCTAGTGTCTGTACTACTGTTGTCTACTAATATTGACTTGCCACTAAGTTCTTAGGACCCTCTGCCATATAAATTTGTAAGTTGTTGTAGTTTAATCCCAGCTGGTGACTCAGCCCCATGCAGCTGCTTGCTGGAGGAGAGATTAGGAAAGGTAGAAGTGAGAAAACTTGTGGGTTGAGATAAAGGCAGATTAATAGGTAAAGCAAAAAACACATGCACAAGTAAAGCCAATCCCTTAATTCATTCCCCACTTCCCATGGGCAGGCAGGTGTTCAGCCATCTCCAGGGCAGCAGGGCCCCATCACACATAACAGTGACTTGGAAAGACAATACCGTCACTCCAAACATCACCCACTTCTTCCTTCTCCCCAGATTTATATACTGAGCATGATGCCGTGTGGCATTCCAAGGATGTCACTTGGAATCAGCTGTCCCAGCTATGTCCCCTCCCACTTCCTTGTGCATCCCCAGCCTCTGCAGGTGGGATGGGATGAGGAGCAGGAAAGGCTTTGGCTCTGGGTTAGAACTGCTCACTGATAATGAAAACAGCCCTGAGTTATCAACACTGTTTTCAGCACTGATCCAAACCACAGCCCCACACCAGGTGGTATGAAAAAAATTAATTCTATTAGAGGCATAGAATCATTAAGGTTTGAAAAGAGCTCCAGGATCAAGTCCAACTTTTGACCCCGTATTACCATGCCTTCTAAACCATATCGTGAAGCAATATCATTTTGTTGATCCCAGCCAAAACCAGCACATAAGTGCTCTTAGTTTTGCAGCAGTGGAAATTGAGATATACACACAAACAAGAAAACTTGTGCTCAAGTGGCAGAGCCACTGTGAATGCCTTCAAACCATGTACTTTGCTACAGTAGAAAACTGTTGTCATCTTGTGCACTTTGGACAGCTCTTATGTTATATATCATGTCCCTCAACAGTTGATTTTTCACTCTACTTGTGTTCACCCAGCTCCAGTAGTAGTTACAGTGGCACAGAATGACTTCCTTAAGTGCCTTCCTCATCTTTGTCACTTGGAAAGTTCTACTTCAACTAATTTTCTGGATTTGTGAGTAAATGTAGGATAATAGAGTAGAGAGGTAACAAAAGGCTATTAAATATTGTAAAGCAGGTGGAGCATGGTTGCTAGAATCTGAGAACTGTGTTGAAGATATTGCATTAAGATTTGTGAAAGACTAAAAGCAAAAATGAAGTATGTCACCATCGATGGAGGGAAGCTGTGACAGACACCTCCAGTGCTGCTTTGCAGGTGGGATGAATCCCACTGGGCTTTCCCCTGCTGGTTGGCAATGGAGGATTTATGTGATTATTGTCTCTGGGACGTGGCACACATGGGAGTGACATTATGGTTTTGTGAGTAGGTGGTAATGCCTGGAGTCTTCATCTTTCTTTCATCCTAATCAGTTCATAGTTGATGTAGGTGCTGTACTAACCACACCACAGGAGTCAATTCCTGTAGGGACAGGGCATGTGTTATTCCCCTTGTGCTACATGAGTGCTGTCACCTCCAGTAGCACTGCTGCTCCTTTAAAAGGGTCAGGAAAAGTTTTTTGGAGTGGCTTTTTCTCTGTGTAATCACACAGAATTCTACCGAATTGTTACAGACCTGTTCTCAAAACCTACAGTGTGGATAATAACATAAAACCACTTCTACCACCCCTCCCTTTCCATAGCTGTGGATTAGTAGTAAGAGAAATCAGGGGATAAGTGTTTAACTCTCCCCAGTAAACTGTTGTTTACATCTATGTCTTCATGATAGTCAACCTGACTAACAGATTAACAGTTCTATAAATGATAACAAGACTTGGAGGAGAGCTGATTGACTGAACTTGAATCCAGAGAAGCCTGAAGAAACACTTGTTTTGTGGGAAAAGCAGCCATAAGAAATAGCTGAATAATAATTTCTCAGAAAAAAATGTCGTGGGGCTGCCAGTTTGTTACTGGGTTGCATTTAGTTATGTAAGGTTATACTCATGCAGCAACAGGAGGCCAAGGATGCCTTTTGTTTCCTTTGTTCCTTCTGAGTTCTAGTGAAATGTAACCTGGTGAGCTCTTGGACTAAATATTCTGAATATTTTGAACTCAATACCTGAAATATTTAATTTCCCTAGTAAATATTAGGAGAGATACCAGTTAATATTTTCATTTTAAGAATTGTCTGTCACATTCTTTATTTCTTTATAATATTTTGCTTATGTCCTGCTTGATTAGTCTTAAGATAAAGAACAAACAGACACTGTCACCACAGTTTATCCATTCTTAACAGTTTTTTCCCTCAGTTACCCTGTGGTGAACAGCCACTCAATTCTGCTTGCTTTCAAAGCCTCTGTTATAAGGACTTGAGCTTTTACAGATTTCTATTGTTAACATGAGTTGTATTTTCCCATTTATGAATTAAAATGTGTGGAAAGGCTTGTGCACCCCTATAATACTCAGTATGAAGAACGTGAAGTAGGAAAATTGTGCATTTGTTTTGCTGTGCATTAGAGCATGGATTCCTTATTCAGAGACCATATCTCTCTTTTTTTGAAGCATATAATAAATCTGACTGTGCACTTCATTTGGTCTTTGAAAACAAAGTGGTATCCTCTAGACGTGAGTAGGTTTCGTAATGCGGGATGTGAAGCAGTTTGTATAGATGCTGTTTTTAAGCTCTTGTCTGTTATTTTAATGTCTACAAAGCTTCTATGTCCCTTTCCTCAGCTGTCAATGCCTTGTATTCTCCTGGGTATTATGAGAAATCAATCTACTTTGTTGCCAACACAGCAAGATGCAAGAAAGAAATTAAAAGGTTTCTAAGAGAAAATATTCATGTTGGAAGTCTCTGTACTCAAATGGTATATTCTGTTAATATCCATGTATCTAGTTATCCCAACTTTGATCCAAGATGCAGTTGAAGAGAGAAAAATTAAATTGAGAAAGAACATTTGAAATTAAAATTAATCGTAACAAAAAAAGGACAGAAGTTTTTATTTAAATATATTCATGTATATACATGGAGATAAAATGTTTAAGCAGACAATATTGATCTAGTTTGATAGTGAAATTGCTTATAAAATATTTCTTCTGGAAAAATATTTCCTCATAATCTCTTTCTGCTAAAGACAGTTAAGATGCGGGTACAAAAATCCATTAAAATTTATGTTGTTCATCTTTTTAATTACTTCTAATTTTTTTTAAGTTCATTGTTTTAAATAATATACTGGTAAAGTGCAAAGAGCCAGATTAGGTAGTTCTGGTTCACAATTTTGTGAAGCAGGAGTTCTGTAAGAGAAATTCAGGTTTTGTTTGTCCTTTATTAAGTATTTATTTATGAAAACATTGTTCTGTTCTTAGTTACTGTCCACTCTCACAGGCAAGTCACTGAAGACCAGATTTAGTTTCTTACACTTCTTTGGTAAAAAGTAAGAAAAAAACCCACCTAAAAACACTTGTCATGATAAATTCAAATGTTTTTATGCCCATCATAGTAAAAAAGCACAAAAGCTGTACAAAGTTAATGTTTAAAAGCCCTTTGCAATTGACAGTTAATTTATAAAAATGCCTTTTGCATTGTCACTGTTCCCTAAAGCTGGGTAGGCAGTGAGTGTGCCTGAGACTGTGTTCCCCTTCCCTTTCCCCAGTGGGCAGCAATGTGGTCCCTGCTGGCATTCCTACCTGGTCTTTCCACTGCTCCATGGACTGAACGGATGGAACCCTCTGTTTAAGATACGTGCAACTCCTGTTTCTTTTGGTGTGTGTAAAATTAGACCTAAACATAGAGAGGAGTTCCATTTCTGTTTTGCATCTGGGTTGTACTGACAGCAGATCCTTTGTTCTTCTCACAGAAGTGTCTGTGCTGCCATGACTCAGGCAAGCTGAAGTTGAACCTTGGCAGCCAGGGAAGGCAACACCTTTTGTCAGGCCTGCCTTTCTACCAGGGGACTCTGATAGGGAGCAGTTACCCTTGTGTCTTCCCCCAAGTCTGCTCCTCTTCTTAACTAAGCACTAATTAAGCAGGGCTCTTCCTTTTTTGTTTCTCCTTTGAAGTCTGTTGTTTGCCTCTGGGAGAAGCTGATTAGGTACCCAACAGCCCATGAGCTCCTTCCAGACTCATATAATGGGGTGTACAAACCCTGCATTATGCCACTGCATAATCATCCCACTGGGAGCAAAAGGACAAAAAGGTTATGGAAAATAGATTAATAATCTCCTACCCCTTTCCAGTATTACACACATACCCTCATCTGTACACAGTCTGTCAGGCATCTGCGTGACCACCCCAGCACAAATAGAGCGGAACCTTTTTGTGGTGCCTTGTTATTAGAGCTGCTGATCACAGAAGAAATCCCACTGAAGTATAATTCAGGGAAGACTGTGTAGGAGTGAAACTTCACATAACCAAAGTTTTCATGAATTTTAAAAAGTGTTTTAAGTGCCATAAGTAACTTTTCATTATAACTGAGTTAATGGTATGGCCTTCTTTATGCTTCTCTCTGTTGGTTTATCTGCCCCCTTCAGCTTTGCTGATAATACCAGAATATAGTTAGCGGGGAAATTTAGAGGTGAAGTGTGGAATCATCGTAAGCAGATACCATTGTAATATATCCAAGTTACTTATATATATATTACATATAGTATTACCTCTTCTTCATACATTCCCAAGTGTTTAAAATGCAGGGTGAGAGAGCTGCCTGTTCAAGGAGGCTGTGAACTGCTCACAGAAATGGATTACCTGTGTGCTGATTATCACAGAATATGCTGAGTTGGAAGGTACCCACAAGGATTGAGTCCAACCCTTAGCCCTGCCCAGGACCATCCCCAAGAGTCACACCATGTGTTTGAGAGTGTCATCCAAAGACTTCTTGAGCTCTATCAGCCTTGGTGCTGTGACCACTGCCCTGGGGAGCCTGTTCAGTGCCCAACCAGTCTCTGGGGGAAGAACCTTTTTCTAATATCCAGCCTAAACTTGCCCTGACACAACTTCAGGCCGTTCCCTGGGTCCTGTCACTGTTCCCACAGAGAAGAGATCAGTGCCCACTCCTCCACTGCTTCTTATGAGGAAGTTGTAACTGCAATGAGGTCTCCCCTCAGTCTCCCCTGTCTTTAGAATTCTGCTAAGAATTGTGGAAGTTAAACTAAAATATAGTCACTATTTTGTCAAAAGTGTCTTATATGCCTTGTGACGCTACTGAAAAAAGGTCTAGAAGTATGATCTTCTCAGAATTTGTACTTCTCCATTCCCCACCCCACCCCCCCCCTTATAATATACCTTTTTTCAGCTAGCTGTAGCAGATTATTTATTTACAAATACATGACAATCCTTCTCCCAAGGTTTTTGTTCCATTAATGAGACTTTAAGACAAAACTTTGTACGTTCTATCTAGATATATAACATAAAGTTATTCTGAAACTATTTCATTCCATCTAAACACTTCCTTAAATGTTATGTCAACTGTCTGAAAATTAGACACTGGAAATGAATCTTAGGAACCTGAAGTTGGCAAGCAGTGAATATGCTTAGTGCCTTATTTTATATTTCATTCATAGGCAACTGAACTTTGTGGTATTCATTGTAGTATTAACCCAAGGTAAATCCACTTAAATTAACCCCGTCTAAGGCAAAATGCAAAGACTGAGGAGATAGAGCTTGTGCTGTGAAGCTTAGGGTACAGCATGACTGTACTGGCACTGACAATATCTGCTTAGTCCCTTGCAGGGCCATCCAGCTGGAACAAAAAGGTTGGAGTCTGGCATGCGTATGGGCCTCTGGCTATCTGAAGCAGTTGAACTAAAACTCAGCTCAGCTGTAAAGAGACTAATAACTGAAAATGCTTGACTGGTTCATAAAACTGAAAGCTGGTTTATAATATACACTTCCAGTTCAGCATCAATTTCTAACCATTCATCTACATTTGATGCTAACTGATACAGTCATGTTTGTTGAAGTATACTGTCAGAACCTTAATGCTATTCTGATCCCTTGTTTCCTAGAAAGAAAATTCAGAGAAAAGGTTTTCAATCTGCAGTGAATACACAGTCTGAACTGATCTTTAGTCAAGCAGTTTCAGGGTAAATCATCACAGCAAGAAAATAGCAACAATCATATATAAAGTACTTTTGAGTTACATTATATATTACAAGATGTTCGGTTTGTATGATAGAGATAAACAGCGTAGCCAAATGTCTGCTGGAGAATATAGTGAATGTAGAGGGACCGAATTACTGATGTAGCATCATTTTCCTGAAACCAGGTAGCAGGTGGTCTGGGGAGTTTTGTGGGTAGAGAGCAGATACAGAGAAAAGGGAAGTCAGTCCTGGTAATACAGGCAGTACTCTGTGGAAAGTGTCCTGTGTCAGGAATGGGGTTAGTGTAATGCAAAACAACAGACAGTGGCTGCTGAGCAACTGTTGTTTTTGCTGTGTTGATACCATGTGTTTTTTTATTCTAGGAGGACTATCTAATCTGCACAGAGATTCATTAGAAAATCATCTTTTTATATGAGGAGAAAATTGTATTTTTTCTTGTTGAAGTGGTCAAATGAAACATTTTAAAGCCATAGAATATCATATAATATTTGTATGTATAAAATACAAAAGGCCAAACATTGAAAGGGAAATTTATTCTTTATTAGAGGAACTTGTTGGGAGGAAGCTTGTGGAACTACTCTGCTAAGCAAAAAAAGTTCAAGTAACAAATTATGACTGAGTTTTTTTCTGAGAAGGGTTATGTGGCACTGTAGTTACCTGGAGCAGTCAGCAGCAGAGGATATACATGCAAGCACTAAAATAGTGTGGAGTTTCTGAACTGTGCTACACAAACCACTGATGATGTACCAGGACTTTCGGAGCAATATGCTCCACAAAGACAGCTTTGCAGAGCCTCGTGAGAAATGGTGCTGCTACTGCTGCTGTCATTACTCTCGAGAATCTGTAGTCAAGCAGGAACTGCTGGCAGTAGGTTGGTTTTGGTTATCTTAGGTTATCACCATTTTCTTATGTGTGGCTGTGGACCCCTCTCTTGGCTCATCCATGTTTGTGAGCACCTGATAAATCCAGGAGGCTGTATGGATCCAGGGAGGTATTGGTTTCAGGGTAAGCTGTTGAGCCAGGAGTATGGGCATTTAGGAGGACTGACTGTGGTGGAAGGACTAGTGCTGGGTAGTAACAAACCTGTGACCTTGGAAAGAGCTCTTCTCTGTCTGTACAGACACGTGCAGTCTTCAGAACCTCATGAGGATGCCGTGGTATTGATTGATTAGATCCCTCCTGTCTGACTTGCCAGAACAACTGGCTTAAGTCTGTGACAAGAGGAAGAACAGAATGTTTTCACATCTCTGCATTATTCCAAAGCATGGCTCAGTGGCACCAGAGGAGACTGTAGTTCCAAGGAGCTCCATGAAAAACAGTTGTCACTGATTGCTTTTCTGACCAAGGGGTGCTAACCAGGCTTGATTAAAAGCCATGATGTTTTTTCTCACATTACCAAAGTGAAGCTAGCTTGTGAGAGAAACAATGCTTCTGCTTATATATCTACCCACAGAGATTGTTGTTGATGTTAAGTAGAGCAAAATAGCTTTTCACTCAGCTACTGGCTTTGAACCAGGCAATAAAAATATTTTCCACACATGAAGTCTCAGAATAAGGATTTTGCCTGCAGTTGTGTAGGTATCTCTAGGCTTGTGAAGAACATACTGTTTTGGTCATTGTCATAACTGCTGAACTGGGACACTGAGCAGCTGAATCTGTTATCATAAAGCCAGTTAGCAAGTCAGGAGGGAGCAGCAACTATGTACTCAGAATCATGTGCTCCAAATACTCCTCTAAACTGTCATTTCCTTCAAAGTGAACAGCAATTTGCATTTTTCTGTCTCTCTACTTAACACTTAAATAGGATATGACATGATTTTAAAGAACTGGGGAAAGCAAAGATTATAACTGAAAGAGTGGAGTGAAGAATATTTACAAACCCAGGTTATTCAGCCCTTGGTTGAAGATTGTCCAGCCATATGAGCCTACTTTACGCAGAAAGTGTGCTATTTGTTGAAAGGTCTGTTTTTCGCTACCAACCTTGAAGAATGGATTAAAGGAAGAAGAATTTCATTGAAATGACATTTCAAAGTCAGAATAAGGGATACAACTCCACAAATATTTCTACTGACCAGGAGGCAATCCACTGGGTCTGGATCTGAATTCTGTTTTCTCCTCTGTGTACAGAGATGGTGAATCCTTTTGCCTTGTTTTAAGGCTACTCATTGCCAAACGTTCTGATTTCCATCTACACAAAAAATACACTTAGACATTGATGCTCTTACTCTCATTACTTATTTTCCCATATATATACTATGGTGATCTTTGGTTGTGTGTTTGTACAGCCAGTGGTAAATACATCCCTCTGCTTACCTTGCAAAACAGCTTACCTTCTGTGCATGGCGTTTCCAGCTGGAAAGAACTTGTTGTCAGTGCCTCAGGCTGTTGTTTCTGTTTCTTGCTTTTACAACTATCCTCATAAACAAGAACTATGTCTACATTTAGATTTAAATTCTGCCAGAGGGCTTTTGTATTCCAATTGCAAGAATCTGTAGCTGAAACAGACCTCCAAATATGTTACATAAATGCAAAATTATAATACATGATTCTGTGACTGAGTATTTAATTATTTTACGTTTGGAGTCTTTTTTTCTCACAGGTAG
This sequence comes from Grallaria varia, assembly GCA_013396735.1. Lineage (NCBI taxonomy): Eukaryota > Metazoa > Chordata > Aves > Passeriformes > Formicariidae > Grallaria > Grallaria varia. Next base: position 93,187 of record VWZG01009896.1, on the reverse strand, counting down.
GTACTTCTGATACACTAAATAAATGGTTTTTTAAATGTTTTATGTTTGAATACTGAATCTACTCTTGCAATTAATAGCCATTTATTTCAAGCTACCTCCTTTGCTAGGTTCTTTTGTCTGTGCAGGTTGTGGTAAACACTGCACTCCTGTCCAAGGGATTGTGATCTTACCTGTTCAAAGCCTTGCATGGGAGCAGCAGTGGCTCCCTGTTCACATCTCAGTCTGCCGTGAGCTGGACAAATGCATCAGTGCATTCCTGAAGCACAGACCTCAGAGCTGTATTTGGGATCCAGTTTTAACAGTGGGATCTCATAGAAATGCATTGTCATGGTGCTTTAGGCTTTGCCAAGGCATGTGTATCCAAACAGATGCTGCTGCTTGAGTCAGAATCAGCTGCACTTCCCAACAGTTTCACTCTGTAACCCTAAAAGGGGACAACCAAATTATAGATGAGTCAGCAAATGTTTTTGCATTAGTGATTTGAGTAGGCACCAAGGCAGCAGTAGTCATAAAAATAACTGGTTAGTTGCACGTAAGTGGAACATGTGAAATTCGATATGGAGGAAACAGTAGCAAGGAAATCTTGAATGTCTCTCTGAAGGATAAAAAAAGAAGGGGGTTAGGTTGTGTCTATTAATTGGGTCTATTTCTCTATCACTAGATTTTATGCTTTTTTCCACTTTTTTAAAAAAGTGTTCTCTCAATGCTTAGAACTCTTGTAAAATGTATTTTCAATATGTGAGAACAGTTGAATTCCTTTATAGATCTGCCTTTAAATTTCTACTGTTTTATTCTCAGGGCTATTTTTTCAGATTAAAAAAAACTGTATACTATGGATTTTATCAGCTGTGACCAAATTCCACTGCAGTGACTTGAAACATTTTCATTATGTTTAGTTTGTCTCTGGAGCCATTGAGTTAGTTCCAGATTCAGTAGTAAGTCTTTCCAGTATTTCACTCCTGTCTAGCCTCAGATATTATTCTAAATATTTATAAGAGAGGGAACTTTTCTAAATCTTAGAAGATTTAAAGGATAATCACAAGATTTGTTGACAACAAAATTTAATTCCGCATTGAGGTTTTGGGTTTTATTTGAAAAGCAGCAAGAAACATCTGAGGAAAACACAGCCCCAGAGGATGGCCGAGGTGGACAGGCTCCTCTGGAGAGCTGACACTGCTCAGAGCAAGGGCAGTTGCAGCAGGATGTCCCGGGCTTCAGTGTCTCCAAGAGGTTACACAGCCTCTCCAGGGAACCTCTTCCTGTGTTCAGTCACCCTTTTCTTTGATTTAAACTATGTTTTGACCATGTCAAATGGAATTGATGGAATGATGAAGTTATGGAGCCTTTCACTTTTAAGTACTACTAGTTTTTTATTAACATCTAAATGGCAGCCATGGTCTTAAACTACACTTAATATTCAAATGAAGATTTCTGCCTATGTCCTGGCTATTCTGTCCATAAACATTGGCCATTTCACCTTTTAGCAGGAAATTTCTGTGACAATTTTTTCTCATGGCAATGCCTGTTTTTAGTTCTTAATATACTTAAAAGATTATTAAATGTTTGGCATCCTTACAAGGAATTTTAATATCAGCATTTCCGTACTTCTAATGAAAACAATTTTCATGCAATTATACTAGTTATCTACTTGGTATGACATAGTAAGTCACCAGCAGATGGGAAGGAGAAAGTGTCCCTGCCTGTGGCAGGGTCTTGGAGTTAGGTGATCTTTAAGGTCCCTTCTAACCCAGGCCATTCTATGATTCCATGAAAATGCAATATGTGTGTAGACAACACTGCAGTGCTTGTATACCTAAATTTTCTTTGTACTAAAGTACTTATCTTGGAAGTAAAATGTTCAGCCATGGGTTGAAAATAGGCTGCAGTTGCTATTACCATGTAAGTTGCCAGCCCAGATCTATACTTTAAACTTACATTATTTCCTCTTTTATTTTTTTTCTTCTATATGGCTTTGCTACACGGTGAAGTGGGTGAGGAAAATAGTGATAGAAGGGCAGCTTGCATTGCCAGCAGTTAATGCTGTTTATTTGCAGTTCTTGCAGTTAAAGCCAAAGCCATTAGATGGTGCCATGCTGTAACCAGAATATTCTCTTCATAGGCTTAAACCCAGCTGTATGTTATATCTGGCACGATCTTAAAAGGCTAAGCCTATTCTTCTAGCACACTGACTTGTATTGGTCAGCCTTAGTCGTTATGCACAAACCCCAGACAATAAATTAAATCTGTAGAATTTTTTTTATTTGTTTCAATGAAAAGACTGCACCGTCCTGAAAATTCAACAAAAGAGAAGGCTATGGCAGGACAGATTTACTGCCCCTTTTTCAGTTGAAAGCAGTGTGCAATCTAAATGATTTACTTGTTTGCTAGCCCTGCATGGTGCTGTCTCCTGGGTTATCATTCACCTAAATGGCCAATGTAGTGCAATGAAAATGATAGTGCGGTTACAAATTCACAGCAATTTACTGGTTTGAATCTCAAACTGGTAAATTATTTAATTTCCATTTTTTCAGTTACTGTTCAAGGTTGAAAACTTAGGCATGGAATGTTAAAAAATGGAAAAGAATTTAGCAGCTTTGGAAGTTCAGGTTGTAAAATTGTGGTAATAAAATGGTGGTCTTTATTGTGTATGTAAATGTAATATACTTAGGCTTTGGTACAGCATCTGACTTACTGCTTGTGACATTCTGTTAAAAAATTAACACTCTACAATATCAGCAAAGCCCATCTTAAATGGATTAAGTTCTGGTTAACTGACAGATATCAAAAAGTAGTTGTTAATGAGGATTCATCATGTAAATGTGAGTGTTTTCCCCCTATTTGTGTGGTGATGAGGGAGGCCTGAGTATTTGTATTTCCACACATGAATGATAGATATAAAATCATTGCTAGTATCTAAGGGTGACGTAAAAATTGTTTGGGCGTCAGGTCATGACCTGGTCAGGACACTCGTGAAGAGTAGTTTGTGTTACTCTGTGACCTCAGCGCATGCAAACAAATCTACCTATTGGTCCAGTACAGACAAATGCAAAGTCATAAAGCTGGATGAATAGGAACAGGCAACACAACCTATGGAAAAATGGGGGCTGTGTTCTGAGAAGTGAAAATGGAAAATAATCTATAGGTGAATTTGAATGATGATACTAAGAGAGTCTAAGTTCTTGTCCTTGAAGGAAGATTCTTCCCTGCCATTTCCTTTGGCATGTAGCCATGTGGTCACCCAAATGGGGGCTAAGTATTTTCTTGGTAAGTCAGTTTTAAGCTGGATCAGTTCCCTTATCTGACTGAATGTGTGGCCTCGTAAGCTCTTGTGCTTGGCATAGTTGGGAGCTGGGGAATAATTGGATTGCCTTTTTCAGTGGAATTCATAATTGATTATGAAAGCAAACCCTGTCACCACACAACTCAGCAGCAGCTCCCACTAGGAAGCCTTGAATAGTAACACTGCAGAGTAATGCAAAGGAGCCTGGGAAAGGATTTTATAGCTGTATAAATATATAGATATATAGGTTGACCACTGTGATGGCAGTTCCGTGTCTAATTTTATAAGATTTTAGTCTCAAGAGCGATTCAATGATTGGAGAAAACCTTTGGAGGAGGGAGGCTTCAACCTCAATACCTGAAGAATGTCCAAGAAGGACTTTATTACAATGTATATGTCAGCCTGACCACTTAACAAAGCTCCTCACAACTGCCTCAGTCAGGATGACATTTAGCAGTACACTGACTGCCTGTCCATCAGGCCACAAATAACAAAACCTGACTGCAGTAGGATGTATTCACAGCAGCTGGACATGCACAGGTGCCTTCTGCAGGTATCTGATCAAAATACAGATCTTGCCAATCAGAAAACTCCTGCTGATCTGAGAACATTTGAATCAAAGTCTGGTGAAACTCCTGAAACAAGTTCAGCATGGGCATTTCATGTGCTTTCGAGTTAATCCGGAATGTAGGTGTTTCCTCTAACAATGAGGTAACTTATATATCATCTTTTTTTTTATTTTTTTTTAATAATCAGCTATCATAAAGTTATTTCTCTGAGTTTTCTTTGCATCTTCTTTAGACCTGCACTGAGACAGTATGACAGACAATTCCTGCTATCATTTCTTTCTTGATATTTTATATCCTGTGAAGAAGGTAATAGATTCAGGGTACCATTGTTAGGCTTTATTTCCTTTAAAACTCTAAGATGACAAATACCTTGATAGACCAATCTCAATTTGGTTTTTTTTTCCCTGTTTGGCTTCCAATCATTTTGATAAATGAGCATAAATAGCTCTTAAAAAGAGAGAAGCAAAAAAAAAAAAAGAAAGGAAAGTGTAAGTCAGGTTTTGGGATGTGTGTATTAATTCATAACCTTTCACCTCTGGTGACCTTGCTTCAGAAACTGTTTAGGACAGGTGAAATGAGCTTGGTCCACTCTATTTGATTCCAAGAAGACATTTGTAATCCAAATCACAAAAGCAAGCTAGAGCCTGGCCCAGTCTCCTCTCACTGACAGGTTCTGGCAGGAGAGGTTCAGCAGCTGAAGCGTGGGGATAGTGGAGGTCAGCACTGAGCTGCCTGGGCAGAACTGCAGGGAGAAGGGGCAGTTTTCCCTGAGTTCTGGAGGCCTCTGAAGTTGGCACATCAGGCTGTTTGTTTGTCTCAGCCAAAAGTGCTGAAAAGAGCTGAGAGTTGTGACAGCCCTTTTCAACATGTTGACTTTTAATCTGTTATGCAACCACAAAACAGTGGTGACAAACTGAATGTCACTAGGAAAAGGACTTTCTAACAGAAGAATTTCACACTTTCACTGTGTTTCATGGGCAGACAGTGTGAGTACAGGCAAGGAATTGTTAGGATGCACAGTGTGTGACCATCAACTTAAATATTTGTCCTTTTAAGCCCTGAAACTTAACATACTTGATTAAATAGATGTCTTTATAAATTTGAGGGGCCTGTTTCCATATGTAACTGATCTAATTGCATTTAATTATTACAGCTCTAACAGATTACATTTCCCATGTAAAAGCAAAAGAGGAGGATTACATCACAAATTCTTGTCCTTATAGTTTGTAAGATGTTAGAAATGCAGAAGGAGGCAGTGCCTTGAATACTCATATTATGTGATTATTCTAACAAACAGTTGTTTGTGATATGGTTGTCTTCACTGCTTGGATTCTGCTTGCTCGAGACAATAGCCAAGCATCTGCTAGTTGCTGCAAAATCCTACAAAGTAAAGACTAAAATTTTACCTCAACTGACATCAATCAGTGAAGCAGATGCTGCAGAAACACTAAAGAGAATTTTAACATTGTTTTAATTGCATGTTAGAAGTCCAATAGTATTTATTTCAATGGGGCAATGAGTTAAAGGCATAAAAAAAAAGGATTTTTTTTAGTCAGTTATTATTCTTTTGTTCTTATGGTTTTAATTGCTCAAATGTGTTATATATTGCAAACTATGCTGGTTTGTTTGGCATTATTTAAGGTGATTTGAGAATGCACTTTAATGCTGGCAGATTGCTATGACCAGTGTGGGCAGACCAGCTTTTCAGTCTAAAGTTAGAATTGCCTAGTATATGTTTGCTTCTTTCAATTTGCAACTTTATTAAAAATATTACAGTTTCTGAGAATTTTTCAGTTTAAATGGGCTAGAATAGTAGTTGTATTTTAGAATCCATCAACTGAAATTTTAGAGGTGGCTAGAATGCTTTTTATGAAGGAGACTGAATTTTAACATGAGCTGCATATCGCAGCAAATAACTTTTGTGGACATGATGTCTGTGAGAGATGTGAACTCTGATAATGTTTATAAGCTCTGGAAGCTGAAACTGATGACACCACCAAATGCTGTCTGTGGGGCTGTATCAGATAGACACTGTTGCACTCAGAGGAAACAGAAAAGGCGTTGTTGTAGAGTTCTCTGTATTCCGCTCCAGCCACTTCCTCCTTTCAGGGCTCTCGAACGGAAAGCTGGGGAGGGATCCGCGGGGTTTTCAGATGAATAATGCTCACATCATCAGGAACCTCTCGTGTGTGCTGCTGCTGCAGACGCTGGGTTTTTCCGGATACTTTGTCAGGACGTTTCTGCTATTTCTAGAAAAGAACAGAAACCAGGAAAGAAAGAAAAGCTGTGTGCCTTAATATCCACAGAAGAGAGAGGTGGTGCTGGTTATGTCACTGCAGCTGCTGAGTTTTTAGGGTGAAAAGCTCAGTTGCTGTTCTCAGGGCTTGCAGTTTTGGTCAGATGTGGTAGCACAGATCAGAGAATCATAGAATCAACTGGGCTGGGAAAGACCTCTGAGATCATCGAGTCCAACCTTTGACCTAACACCGCTCTGCCTACTGAAGTTGCCTTTACTGCTGCAGTTGGGTACTTACTTGATAAAGTTATGAATGAAAAGGATGGTGAATTACACTTACTTTTAAAGACTTTAAAAAAATACAAGATAAGAAAGTATATTCCAGTGCTTCTCAACAGACTTGGAAAAAAGAATTTAGGAAAAAAATGATGACAACAACACTTTTATAATTTGTGAAATCGTGCTTTATTTTATTAATACAGTATGGTGTGCTAATAGAATACATTTTTATTAATAAATAATAATATTAAATAGAGACATGGATACAACAATATGTTGTGTTAATAAAATATGGTGGGGGAAAGCTAGACAATCATCCTGGTAAATAAAGTTGATTATTTAATTATTGCAGTATAATTATTTATTGTAATATAATTTAAGGGCAGACTTCATCTTCGTCTGCTGATGCGAGGAATCAAGGAAGCGCATGTAAGCATGCTCAAGAGAGTGGGGATAGTAACAGAAAAGAAAGCTTCACTGTCTAGACTGGTAGCCAGAAGGGTCTTCTCTGGCGCTTTGTTTACTAATCATTAGTTTGGGGTTTTTTTAGACTGTAAACATTCCTAGAAGAAAATCTTTGTTGACTGCATTTCTGGTTTCCTTTTCTTTTTTCTTTTTCCTGCTGACTCAGTCTATCAGTTTCCATTTAGCTAGGCAGAAAATTCAAGGAATCTTTCCAAGAGCAGCACAGAGGTACATTCCTCATCTGAAATACTAGGAAATTAAACCAATCCGTTCTGTATTGAAAGTGAAGATGTACTAAAGAATGAGTGAGTTGTGCCATTATAGACATTCCAGAAGAAGATAGTTAAAATGTATTAAAACTGGAATACATGACTGTAAAAAACATTTTGTTACAATGAGCAAATAAACATGACCAGACAGAATGTGATGGAACAAAACTACTTACTCTCCACAGCAGGACAGATGTTTGGGTTTAGTGAAATAATATTTACAGATAGGAACTTACCTCTGTATACACATGTAAACCCTTTTACAAGAAGTTTATTAATTTGCTTTTCTCCAGGGATTTTACTGCCATGTACCCAAGGTGAATTGAAGCCTGTGGATCAAAACCCAGGAGTCAAAATTCCCGAATGCAGACTTTAGAATTTATTTCACATGAGTAATGTATGTTGGGAAATTCTTTCAGGCAGAGAAGAAATGGTGCACAATTCATAAACTTTTTCCACTTACCTGCTTCATTACAAGATGTACACAGGAGAAGACTCATGTTCTTACCAGGCCCCATCTGCATCTCTGGAAAGAGTGCCTGATCCGATTCATTTCTGTTTATAATCTGGGTGTCTTTTAGTGACTATTCACAGTGTTCATTTACAAAGACATATTTGGATTATTTTACCATCAGAATATATGGTGCCAAGAAAATAAACAAAATCATTTGATTAAAATGGTACAACCTAGTGGAAACTTCTCTGCAATTTTCCCAAGGGTAATGAAGTTGTGAAGAAGAAACTTTCTTATTAATGTCTCAGTGCAAAAGAAATTCGGACAAAGACAGTGTAAGCATCAGTATTTCTGGATCTTGGTAATACATAAATGCTTTATACTTGGAAACTTCAGGTAGTTTTGAACCATTTTATGCAGGCTGATTAAAAAAAACAAAAATCTTGGGTATTTATATGGTACAGCTGCTTTTCACAGTGGGTTGGGATCATGTAAGCTGCAGCATCTGTGCTGTTGTTACTATCAAGTACACAGAGAGCCATTACCCTACATCTTTAATTCACTGATGTTTATTGCTTAGTAATGGGAAAAGTTAGCCTGTTGCCTGACTAAAGGACTTTCTGCAATGTTTGTGTGCAACCAATTCTCCAGGTGAAAATAAGGAAAGCCCCTAGGAGAGAATCACTGCCAACCCAAAACAGTATACAAAGACACAGTACTCCCATTGACAGGGATCCTTGCCAGCAGGATTTCAGACTGAACAGAAGACTCCTTTGAAAGATATTCCTCTTCTACAGAGTACTGCAAATGCCCTATACAGTAAGAAAGAGAGGATTTGGGGGGACATTTGTTTCTTCCCCCTTCCCACCCCTGAAAATGTGGATCACTCATCTAGGAGGCAGATGGTCACACTGGTCATACTCCGTGCTTTGTAACTGGCACTTGGTTTTGGCATGCTAATGATTTATTGTTCCCAAAAATAGCTTTACAGACAGGGTCAATTATATTTTTGGATTGTACTGCATGTAGAGCAATTAGCTGCTTGCACAAGGCAGTTGGTTTATAATGCAGTGCACCCCTTCTTCATAATTGGCACCTTTCTGATATGCCATTTATAACAGAGGGGTCTATCTTTACAAACAGTCCCTTGTATTAGCATGCAAATACACTGCCCCCCACCCCCCCAGATAGCTTTACACACAGAGACAATTATATTTTTGCTCTGCAGGATGTGTGGACTAATTAACTATAGAGAAATGGGGCACTTGGTCTTCAAATTTCAAGATCTTACTGCCCCAAGTGATTCTGAGACACTCTCAAGGGCAAACTGGTAGGTAAAATTGTAGAAAGAGGCTGTACTGGCTGTCATCCTTCAGAGTGCTGTTTGAATGCAGAAGGAGACATTTTTGTAGTTCTGTTGCTTCATTATCCCTCGCTGTCCGGATCACTGTGCAGTGAACGGGATCAGGTGCCACACAGAGCACTCTGCAGGTGTGGGTGAACACGGCTCGTGGGGTTGGGCCAGGTGGGAAACACCCCAGAGCCAGTGTGATCAACAGCGTGCTTTTGATTCAGGCAGTAGTTCAGATTTTCATGTGCATGTTATTAGTCACTTCTCACTGATCCATTAACTGTTTTGATATCAACAGCCACGCTGGTTGACACAAGCTAAAAGTTTGCATTTTGAATATAAAAATGTCTTAACTGCTCTTGGCAGAGCAGATAAATGAGGAAGGAAAAGTTTTCATACATGGTATTTAAGACAAGATTTGTCCTTAAATTGTTCTAACTCAAGCTGTAGTACTGCTAAAAATGTAGTGCTAAATCTAGAGATGAATTTAGGCTGGTTTTTATATAATTTTTTACTGGCAACTAACAGGACTATAAAAGAATAAACAGAAAATAGTGAATCTGCTGTTTATAGTCTTTTTGACAGAATGATCATCTGTCAAACATTGGTCACAGGTCACTACAAAGTCTTACCATTTTGAGTATAGTGAAAAATCACATCATAGTGGATGTTAGCAAGTGGTTCCTGAAATACTGGGGATTAGGAGGTTTAGTTGTGGCTTTTAGTTAAAATCTTTTTAAAACAAGAAATGCTCTATTCATCTGTCCATTTACTTATTTATTTATTTTCCTAATACCCTCTTGTATGCTACTGGGGTAGCAGAGAAGAGGCAAGAAATAACAATGCCAGCAGGAAATGAATGAAAATTATAGATTTGAAGCTACCCTAACAGAAAGGTTCCTGCTCTAGCCTATATTGTAGGTTTGGAGACTAAGTGATTGTATGTTCTTTTCACACCAAGGAAGAAAATCACACTTGTTCTTGAGATCTAGTAATGACACTACACAGTATGCACAGTCTGAAATCAAGCAGAGAAAAAAGATAGGTTTTCTGCTGCCCAAGGGGACTGATGTGATTTATACACATTTCTGAAACATCTTTAGGAATGGCTTCAAATGCTGGAATCATTTTAGAATACAGCAGAATCTACAGAGTAAATGTTTCTGTAGCCTCAGCCAGCACTGGGACGTGGCTTACACTGTTCTTGCTGAAAGTTTGACTGCTTGTAAACTGCAGCCTCAAAAGTGTGAGGATTTTCATGTTACTAATAAAAAGAATAATGACCTAAGTCTATGCTGAGGTGACACATTTTAATAGAAATGCTTTTAATAAAACTTGCGATTTAGCTATATTCTTTCTTGATAATGCATCTGAACTAGATGCTGTGCATTTATACAATATATACGTACTCCTATTATAGGAGTTACTGCTCCTAGGTGAGGAAAAAAGGGGAGACAATAGGTAGAAACTTAATTCTGCCAACACTGTACACAGGTACTGCCACTGAGATTTATCACTGCTGGAGCCTACTGGCATGTTACCATCCCCTGGGCTGGGAAAAGAAGTTCTTCTGTGGACCTTTGGTCAGAGTGGAAAACAAAAAAAATCTAGTGTTTGCTTTTTTTCTCAGGTGAAATGTCAAAATTATTACCAGGCAAATAGGTAACTAAGCTAGTTCAATAATATACAGATTAATTATTTACCTAATGGCTTTGCAACTTCTGTTTTCTAATCAAATGGTAAATGTTTGCACAACACTATAAAATTTAATTTCTTGAAAGTAAGAATGTTTATCCATGTTTATCCATGTGAAATATAGAAAATATGATTATGTTTTATAAACTTCAGCAAAATATGTATTTAGTTTGTTAGTTTTAACAAAACCCTGGAAAACTAGAAATTGTGTCTTACATCATTCTGTTTTTTTCTGGAATGTGCATACGACTAATATGCAAGTTTAAAAGTTATACAGGAGTGGTTTTCTTGTCCAGTGAATTTTTTCACGTCTTTGTGTGAGAAAAATAGCAAGTTATTTGAAAACTGGAAGTTCCGTATTGTTTCAAACCCTGTTTGGAGATGGGTTTTGTTCTTTTATCAGCAATACTTTAGTCAAGAGAAAAGGTTAGGCTGGGACATACTTGTTGCTCAGTTTATCAGAAACACATTTCTTCCCCATACCTCTGAACATTCAGTGTAAATATTCCTCTTTGCATTTCACATAAGATCACTTTGACTTCTTACCTCAGGATGTGCATCTTATCTCTTTTTCCTGAACAACACTCACTTGTAAGAAATTTGTCCTCTGTGAATACAAACCCTTTAATAGATTAGAATAACAGATAGAAGACCACATATATTATGGGCTATAATACGTCCACATCAGTCAAAATGGAAGTGCTTTATTCACAATTTTAAATAACTTTAATTAAACAAACTTTTGCACTTTCACTGATCATAATCTTAAACCAATCCCAAGCAGTGGCATCTGCATCCTGGGAAATTCTTGGGAGTGATTACTATTTAATCAGTATTTAAATAAGATGCTCAAACATCATTATTTACATACTGGTGAACTAATGTGGATAAGAAACTGTATTCAGATTGACTAGGGACAATAATTTTGGTGGAATTCAATTAACTCAGGTTTTTGGTTGAAAATGTATCTCTGTTAATGAATTGTGTTATATCCTTTCAAGTTTTACTAATAGTACAGGACTAACAGAGCAACAAATTAATGATCTGATTAACATATCTAGTGCACTCACTCAAAATTTACTTGCTCTTTGGAGGAGACAACATTTCTAATTTATTAAAGGAATAGGTGTAGGCTACTTTTTGTCTCAAATTCTGGTGTCTCAGCTGCTGATGTCTCTTCCCAGTAGTATCAAAAGTGATAGGAATGTATCATATCCAAGATAAGTTAGAAAAACACCAGTCTCTTGTAGGTGTCTTGAGGTTGGCAGATAGTCATGTCTTTGTATCAATGATACAAATGAACATGCCATTTAATTTTAATTATGTATATTGAAAAGAAAAAAGGCATATCCAGGTTCTCAGGGAAAATATAAAGTTGAAGGATAGCTACAGTGTGGTATTGGGAAATCCAAATCTCTATACAGAGAACTTGTCTTAAGTTATTTCTGAATACAATCTATGAGATATCTATATGAATATAGTTCTGAAGCCAAATATAAGGTATTCCGTTATGCCTCGCACAGCGGAAAGGCAGTGTGTCCATGAATGTGCACATACCAACTCACATTAGTTATATGTAAATGTATTAATCTATAGATGCAGCTGTATCAATGCCTGATGCAGCTGCCTCTCGAGGGCTACTCCCACAGAAGGGCAATAGATTCCTGACGCCTGGTCTTTTACAAATTAAGACCAACTCTGGCTCTTTGTTGTTTACTGAAGTTTATGATGCTGTTTTATTTGCTGATGCCCAACATACTTATTAATTCTCTCTGTGCACTGTTTCCCCCCATTGTGAGATGCAGTGTGCTCTTTATGTAGCCCAGCACCTGCCCCTTTCTCCAGAAATTAGCATCCATGTTGCCCATTTTCAGCCCTCCAAAGCAGAAAGCTCTCAGATTAACATGCTTCCCTTCCTTTGGGAAGGATTTTTTTCCTCCCACTGCAGAGTTTGGTACTTACACTACTTTATGTTCTTAAGCCATTTTATTACACACGACGAGCCTCAGGATCTGAACGATTGCACGCAGCTTTAAAGGTCTGTCCTCCAGAAGCTGCACTGTCCAAATCATAGCATGCTATAAGAGCGCAATACAAAGATTAAGACATACTAAGAAACAGTGACATTTATTCCAGAGCCTTTCAGCTGTGGATCAGAATGAGGTGGTTTGTGACTCACCGACTAGGGTAGTCAGATATGTGTTCATATCTGTTCAGAGAAGCAGATACCACATTGTTTCAGCTACAAAACAGACCTCTAGACCTTTTTCTTTAATTCTTGCCATATAATGTGCCTATGCAAATATAAATTATTTGACTTGCTTATTAGAGTGTCATTAAAGTTGAGTTAATAACAGCCAAATATGAATGTAGGGTCAAAGCGGGTTCTTTGTTTACCTATTCTATATTTTATTCTATATTCTGTATTTTACTCTTCCTTTTATATTCAACTAAATGAAAAACATACAGCAAGCTGTACTTAGAGTAAAATCAATACAAACAAAACCAAGAATATTAGCAATGGCTCAGCTGAAGGGTCACAAAGACAGATCTGTAGTATAATTACAAAGCACAACACTGCAGCCAGCTTGTCTTAAAGTGTCTGTCTACCTCTCGGGCTCCAAATACAATTAATTATTATGAAAAATAACTTCCATAGGAACTGCTTTTCTTTTGCTCAGGAAAAAAAATTGAAAACATTTGGGTGTAAACTTCAGAGAAAGGTCATAGGTTAATGGAGTTCGTAAATAGAACAGCAAGGGAACCTAAACTTTAATTACTATAATGTAAATTACCTTAGAGAGCCCAAATTAGTGATCACTTAGCCTAGCCATTCCACCTTCCCAGTAGGTTCTGCTCACTTTGGGGGCTTAACCCAAATTCCCTAAATTCCATCCAGACTGCTGAGACTGTGAACAGTTTGCATTGTTGCAGCTTCTTCTCCAGGAGCTTTAGAATGTTTTTTTTTTCCTTCCAAATCCACTTCTGCCTATTTAGTACAACTAAAGTATCACTACTTAATGACTTCTCTATAAATAAAATGAAAAAATCAGGTACATTAATTCATTCAGGAGAGAAATGCTGACGCACAGATGAGAAGAATATCAGGACAGGGCGGGTATGGCATTGCAGTTCACATTCCTGAGCAGTAATTGTTCTGTGGATTCTGTTTGCTTTTAATGGCAAGCCTGGGTACATTAAAATTTACTATACAAATAAATGTATTTAACAAGTTGTACGTCAACAAACAACTTAAATACATTCCAAATTTTCAATTCAATGATAAGGTGGAAGTCAAAACACCCACTTTGAATAATCACTTTGAAGAGCGACATGAAAGTTTTGTGTTCCCACCATTGTGGCTGTGAATTGTCTGGCTGAATAGATGCAGTGTGACAAGAGTTGGAATAAAGGAAGAAGCTTTCTTTTATGTTTGAACTTATTAGGTTTTTCTCATAATTTTAAGAAGTGCCTGAATTTCAAACATGGTGAGCAGTTTTCCCCCAGCAAGTCTTACATTATGTGAGCACGTGCTAAAAAATGAAGTTTGACAAGATCTGTGAGGCTCCCATTCCAGGATTCGGCATTTCAGGAGAGGAATGGTGCCTCTTTCTTTTTATTACCATTTTTAGTGGAGATTAATCTTCAGGAAGAGGTAACTGTGAAGTGATTTGTGATTTATGAGTAGTTCTGTTGAGAGGCAAACAGTAATATCTGTGTTTGTAATCAAGATGTCTTTAAAGTTTTGGTGGCCTGCCTCTGTAATCCTGATGCTCAGTTTGATTTGTCCTGTGAGTCATGCGCTGCAGAGAAGCGCTCCAACAATGTCTCTGCATAGAAGACAAAAAGAAAGTATAGACTTTGAAGAAAGTGTAGACTTTTTACTTTGAACTTCACTAAATGTACTGATTGATGAAAAATCTTGGTTAATTATCCATGAAATCTAAAAGCAATCCTAACTACAGAGTTAGAAAGTTTTAGAAGCAGAGAAAATTTTGAAAAGGGAAACATTTTAAATAATCATAATAAAACCCCCTTTAATGCATCTATAAAAGTAATTGCCTTGCATTGAAAATATTAGAATAGCACTTTGGAGATGTGGATTTGATTCTTGACATTTTCTGTGAGACTTCCTATGAGACCACTCTGTCAATGACTGTGTCCTACATCTAAGAAACAAAACAGTCTATACATATGACAAGATCTCCAGGACGAAGGACTTGGAATATACTTTCCAGTGCCTAACACTGTAAAGTTTTAAGGAATGTGATATTTTAAGTTCTACTGAAAAATATATTTAATGATAATTAAAATAATAGTAATACAATTAGAAAAAAAATAAAGTAAAAATAGACCCTTAATAAGGAAAATTGTAAGTAAGGATGATATCTTCAAATTCTAGCCTCACTGGCGTAGAAGACTGATTTTTAATTAGGTTAGTTCTGTTAATAAAACGTCAGCAACAAAACCTCATGTTCGACTCCCGAGATACAAATTGCCCTCTCCCAAGTGGCAGTGTGACATCTTACTGCTTGACCGAGGAGAGCATCCTTCCAGGAGAGGGAGCTGCTCAGCCTGGGACTCCAGCCTTCCTTGCTCCAATTTTATCTTGCTTCGGGGATGGGAATTGCAATACCTAAATTTACCTGTGCACAGCAATCCTGCAGCTGGGCAGCTGCTTTAGGTCTGTGTCCATTCACTGCAGCCTCTCCGGAGCAAGGACACCACAGGGTGTCCTACATGGGCGTTGTGAAACAGCCAGTCAGTGCAGAGGAGGCAGATTCTAGGACTGTCTGGGAAGGATCCCCAGTGCTCCAATATCTGTTACTTCCCTGGGATGTACCAATGTGGAGGCTGCTGGGCATAAAGAGGGATTAGCATAGTTAGTGAGAAATCAAGCAGGAGATGTCAGGGCTGGCAGAGATCTCCACTGTGCTACCAATAATTTCACTTCTATAATAAGCACATTTATAAACGTAACAAAAACAGTAGCTGATTTATTTTAAGCACAGGAGGAACGAGTCTGAGTTAAGCAATGCATTTACTGTATATTATTGTACTTCCAGAGTGTGGTCTGTCATGGCCAAGAAATAGTGTCTTTGCATGGACCAGGAAGAAATGTACAACATTGAATTAAGATATGCTGCTCTGGTCTGAATTAAGATATGCTGCTCTCGTCTGCTTCCAATGAGGAAAACTGAACATGAGCTGTTACGGTAGTTTCACTGAATATGTGCCCTAAAACATTCTCTGCCTTTTTCTTATGTGACCATGCTGGTGCTACTTTCTGTTAAGGCAGGATGTTAATTACCGATTTCTGAGGTAGAATGTGAGCATTTTACCTGATTCTTTGAAACTCCTCTAAGGAATAATGCTCTCCCTCAGGAGGCACGTGCTGTTGGTCTTACTGAATCTGACATATGGGGTTGTCATTCTTGTGCTTAGCAAGCATTGATCTTTTCAGCATTGTTAATGGGGACTGTGTATCTCTGCTCACAGTCCTGTCTTCTCTCCATACCCGAATCTATGAAATCCATATCTGGTACAAATACAAGGGTAGTATTTAGTATTCTGTTTTTCATCACCAGAATTGAGAAGAGCTTGTTACTGCACATTGCATGGCCAAGCTCTGTTACTATGCGCTGCTCCTGCTCAGATCAAATGTAAAGATATGTTTGCTGTTGACCTCATTTAAAAGCCCTCTAGAGGGAAAGTCTGAAAAAGTTGATACAATTTGGCATGGTTATTCATTATGCATGGGAAGTGCATTGCTTTATTTTCATTAATTTTACATAGAAATGAGATACAGCACAACATGCTTTTCTCATTTTTGGGAGCTTCATAAAGCTTATGTTGTTATGTTCTCTATGCAGAACCACTTATAGACAGGCAAATCCAAAAGCATTCAGTATTCTCCAGCTTATCAGTCCAGGTTTAAAGAGGATAGGATTGTCCTTGTCTTAGATGTTGGCATTCTGTTACTTTTCCTGGCGCGATATTTTGCCTGGTTCTGCATAATGAATGTCACTGATGAAAAAATTCAGGTGTGCTAAAAATACAGAATGTTCCCTGGCTATAACATTGAAAATTGTAACTAGTCACCATGCTGGGAGTGTGTAGGCTATGGAAATATGAGAACAAAGGTATAGAAGTTTAACTTTAGCTGTACTGAATTAACAGTGTCATTCACAAAAAAGGATTGCAGCTCATCAAATACTTGATTGACTCTTGAATTCCACTTGTAATAGAACTGAGGATTTCTATACTGCACCTTTTTTATTACTACCAAGTTTCTTTCTGTTCGTTTTTTCTGACTGAAGATGTAAGTGAAAGGTCAGCATGTCAAATTTAGGATGATTTTTCATAATCATAGAAAGAAGCAGAACATC
This sequence comes from Grallaria varia, assembly GCA_013396735.1. Lineage (NCBI taxonomy): Eukaryota > Metazoa > Chordata > Aves > Passeriformes > Formicariidae > Grallaria > Grallaria varia. The sequence goes on along the minus strand of VWZG01009896.1, from coordinate 76,200 downwards.
ATTTATTCTTGAAATATATACTGCTTTTTTAAGAGCATGCAACTTAACTCAGAGAAATCTTGGGGAACTTTTCACATAAATGTGATGATTTACATACTGCTGAGAACATGAATATATTTTTTGTCTAACCCCTTGCAGAACAGAATAATAATAATAAATAGTATAGCATTGTCTTACCAAGATAATCAATATTAAAAGTATTTTAAATACTTGCATTCAAGCTCAAACCTATTTACAATGACCTGAGTTACAAAGCTGTAGGTGTTCCCTGAGCCCAAAAGACTGCAAAAGTCTGCAAATGATGTCCAGTCACTTTTTCTGTTCTGCTTCCCATCCTTCTCTGCAGCTTCCAACCTCTCTTACCCAAACCCCCTTGTTCTAAACCCCACAAATGCCGTTGTGAAGCAAATCCTGTAATTTTTAAGCTTTCAAGAGGACTGCTTTTTCTTTATAACCTACATTACATTAGCTGCAATCCTAGAAATCATAAAATTATTTCTTCTGGCCCTAAAACCTTAGTTAAGATCTAGTGGTTTGGCCACAAAATTAGGAACCAGAAACTTCCTTGTAATTCCATAACCATTGCCACTTGTTTTGTCCAAAGTAAGCAAGTTCTTAAAGCTGCTTGTGGTGTCAGTTCTTTATATGTAGTATGGTGATAATACCTCTTGCCTCTTAGAAGTGTAATGGAAATTATTTAAAATTTATGGTACTGAATGACCTAGAAGTATAAAATGTTATCACTTAAGTATAACTAGTCCTGATTATGGAATATTTGGTTGATTATCGTATTCTTTTCAGTGGGCTAATGCATGCACTAACACCAAATTAAATGTAATTAATCACAACTTTAGTTACTAAAGCTACACTTACCTCTCTGTGATCCTATTGATTGTTTTGTGATTTACTTAGAGCTTAAAATAGGGTAAAGTTGCACCCAAAATGTTCACTTCTAATGTAATTTAGGTTTTGACATCAATGGAGATTTTCTTCCATAACTCTGCCTTGCAGTACCTCACATTATTTCCATGCAGGGACCGGAAAACCTGGTGTTGTAAAGTGGAATGTCTGAAGTGTGTTTTTGCATAGCAGTTATTCCCAATATTGCATAACCAAAGTTACATCAGAAAAAGAGAAATGATTACTGACGCTTCAGATAGTCGCTCAGTTAAACAGGGGGTTGTCAAGAAGAATATTCCTTATATGTATGTATAGTAAAAAGAAGAAGTAAAGCTCTTTCTCTGTTGAAGACAGTAGCTCCTGTTTTTCGTGTTGTATCCAGCCAGAACATAGTTTCCCATGCGTGTGTTGCAGCAAAAGACCAAAGAAAATGCAGAAATAAGCTTCTCTCTGTTCCAGCCACCCGTCCGTCCTGAGTCCCAAGTGGTGATGGAAGCTGTTCTTTTTCCTTCCCACTTAATCCAGCCTTGAGCTGGATTAGCAATGGTGCGTTTCTTTGTCAAAGTGCAAGCTTAGGCTGGATAGCCATGGGAATCCTGCCCTAAGTACCCTCACTTGACACACATACACGGTCTCTTGGCTGCCTAAGACCCCTGCCCATCTGTTGGAATGGCACTGTGCCCACTTCCCCAGCTCTCTGGCCATTTCAGATGGCACTACTGCCAGATGATGCTTGGTTTGGATGGCTGGCTGGCAGCACTTCTGCCTGCTCTGCCCTTAGCCCTGCTTTCTTTCCCAACAGTATAGGAGCCTGTGTTACAGGTGTATTTGATCCTGCTCTGCTTAGAGGTGTATAGGCAAAATCCTAATCTGATTGAAGATGAGTCAGCCTACCAGGACCTGACTGGAAACAGGTCTGAAAAATATCATCTCTACATTGGAGGAAAGACAGGGGGAAAAGTGTGTCTGCCAGCTGGTACTGAGTCCAACACTTTGCTGTGTAAGTGCTTTGTAGGTGACATGGAAGGTCTGGACATAAACGGCAATTCATGGCAGCTGATGAAGCAAGGAAAGAGCTCAGTCTCACCATGGTGATTCCAGGGGAGTTCAAGGCATACTTAATTTTTTTCATTTCTGTACAATATCTGAGTCAAATGTTGATTCACCTCCCTAAAAATAAAAGTATCTGACTTCTTGACCAGCTCACACTCAGCTGGTTTATGCCTTTGCAAAGATCTCGTACCCCAGCCCACGTATGTGCATCCATGCTGACAGAAGATTTTTCTGCATTTGGGGTCATTCCTAGTCTGAGAGTTTTCATAGCTTCCACATACCTGCTGTCTCAAAACTTAGCAATAATGAGATTCTGACTCCAGAAGAATTGACATTAAGAATTGTGAAGGATAGCCTTCTGCTCCATTTCTTTTTTTTAAAGGCCTTGGAAATGTTTTAGAACTTCAGAAATGTTTGGGTTTGTTTTTCCTTTTTAATTTGGATTTTTTTTTTTTGTAATGTGGGTAGCAAGGAATTCCTGTTCATTCTATGAAAGATAAATTACGGAATCCTCTCAAAAATGACATACTAGTTCAAGTTAATTCCAGTAAAAAGAATTCCAAGTCATTTTTGCCAGTTTATATTCTTTATCTGATATAGTAATGCATGGAGAAAAATTGGCCTTGTGTGTTGCAGGGTGAAAGGCACAGTGGGAGGGGAAACAGGCTGAAAGTCAACCAGGGCTCTTTTATTGCCTCTGCTGTTGAACTACTTTATGACCCTTAGCAAATCACTCAACTTCTCTGTGCCTTGGTTTTCTTTTGGTATTAATTAACTAAATTGTAAATGATTCAGAAACAAGACTTCTACCCTGATTTTGGCTTGGGCTTCAGGTACTAATGCATCAAAAGTAATAATATTGCAAACTGCATAAGCAATCTTTCATTTAGCCAAAAACATTCTTACCTTTTTGGGAAAGTACTGATTTGCTTGCATAAAGACAAGGTCCTGTAATAAAGGGAGAACGTTACAGCACGTATCCTGTATTGTCACTCATTTGGTTATCCTTCTACTCCTTATTCAAATAAGAGCAAAGTATTTTACATCCTTTAAAACACAGAGCACAGCAAAAATAAATATTTCTTCTACCCATGATAGCTTTTACAACTTCCCTCATGCCTAAAAATGAAAAACAGCTCTTTTAGCTGGTATATGTAGCTGTATATGTGTGTTTTACAAGGAGTACACAATAAACAAATACAGTGTATTAAAAAGAAATGTTTCCTGAATCCTCATACATTATTAACTTTCCATGTTTTCATTGTTCTGTACGTGACTCTTCTGTATGTAACCAGTGTTATATGGAAGCCTTTAAACAGACATCCCCCTCAGTAAGATGAGCAAAAGGCAGCTTCAACTCCTGCTGTAAATGTAGGTCAGTTCCCGCAGAAGGAAATCTGTGCTTCCCACCCCATGCACGGCACTGGCTCCCACAAACCCGACGTGTTGCCAGCACAACTTCTTAAGCATCTCTTTGGTTAATTATACATCTTTTCCTTGGCTACATGGTGTGTTTGAGTTGCATATAGAATATTTTTCTCCATTCTAAGTTCAGATATTTGACAAAAACATTTCAGCTTTTGGAAATATAGGATTTTAGCAGTTGGAAAGATGCAACGTTGTATTGTTTTATCCTCTCCCATCCCAAATGTCTCCCTAGTATCCTTTTGAAAATAACATACGTGTTTTGAAGCTCTCAGAAGTTAATACAAATAGAAAATTAATTGTAAGGATAATGCAAAAGCTTCTCATATCACTGCTCAGAGAAGGTTTAAGAGTGAAAGTGATAGAATTCTTGTAACTTTCATACAACTTTCTTGAAGGGAGTAAATAGTTTGCAAAGTGGTTTAGATAAATCAATTTTTGCCTTAACATCAGGAATTTAGTAGTTATAATTTACATTATTTTAGCTTTTACTTCTTATTTGGAAGTTCTAAGGATTGGTTATTCATTGATCTCTAATCCCAATTCAAACCCTGTAAAATTTCCCATTTACTCTTCTGTCTTTTCAAGTGTTATTAAGACACTCCTGGAGGTTTCCATCCAGTTGGTACAGGAGGTGTTTACCCTGTTCATCTTTCTGCCACGTTGACTACAGTTTGAGAGTAGCCCTAACAATTTTTGTCTCTGAAAGGAGAGGCCTAGTTGAGAGTATGGTGAAACAGATATTTTATTTTCCGCTCCCTCTGCGGCCATCCCAGAAATAGTGATTATTTGATTAAAATGCTTGTGTATGTGCTTTATATATATAGATGCACACACTTTTAAAAAACACACACGTGTATATTTATATAGAAGAATTATCCTTGAAGGGTGCTTGCCTTAAATATGAGAGATTAAAAAAAGGAACAATGTTCCCTGAAAGGCAAGGCAGCAACAAATCTTCCACTCTGCATCATGGCTAAATACATACAGTCTACACACATTGCTAAATATATTGGGTGAGTGGGGGAGGCAGGAGGTAACCCCCCCTCACCGTGCACTTTGGGAAAAAAATTGAGCTTATTTAATGTAATTGGAGAAACACTGCAGCATTCCCTGACTTCCACACTTGACTTAACCATTTACATTAAATTACAATGTACACATGAATTAGAGTGCTTCAAAATCCATTGTTATGCAATTTGTACTGCAGTACCCCCAAACGCTGCTACTACCTCAGAAGTGCAGGCACAGGCTGTGTCCAACCCAGTCTCTTAATCTCCAGTGAGAAAGGGTAATTGTTGAGCAGACAGGATGACTGTTTGGGTAGCTCAGAGGTCCATCATTTAGAGAGAACTCTATGTCAGATTCAAACACTATATTGATGACATTATTCTCAGATACTATCTGATAGAGAAAATCTGCTCTGATAATGTATTTACTAAAGATGATTTGCAGATAATACTTGGTATTTTCAGAGTGTGTGTATGTATAAAAATGTTTGTTGCTATGGAGTCACAACTTTTACATGATGTTAACAAACCAAAACGTTGAGATACCCTGAGCACTCTGTATAGCTGTGAGCCCTTGTTGTAGATTGTCTTACTTGCATATGGAAACTTAAAGATACAGGCAATTCATGGAAGTGCGAGGGGGGTGTCCTGGAAAACTAAATAAACTAGATCAATCCCCTTTGATGGGCCCCCTTTTAAAAGGTTATACAAAAGAACTGTTTTCTTTGAGCGAATTGCCTTCTACTTGGTGAAAATAATATATAAATGAGTCCCAGATCAATACTCTTGAGGCTGCAAAAGGAACAAAAAAACCCCAACTCAACATAAAAGATAGATCAGAAGTTATATTTTAGCAAAAATGTCTCTTAAGAGCTGTTGTCTGACACTATGAACTCCAATCAATGTGTCAGTATTTGGGAATTTGAAAGGAAATAGGGATCAGACCTGACAATCCAGAGCTGAAATTTGATGCTCTGGTCTTTTTGATAAACTGACAGGCAGTGAAAATTGCACACGTCTGCAGGGAATCAGGAGAAAAAGAGAGACAGTTTTGTAAAAAGTCTGCTTATGATTCACAAAGACATGCATTTTATCAAAATGGATTGCTTCTGCAGTGTGTGGCAGGTTGCCTTCCCTTTTGAATGGAAGCTTTTGCAGCCTATAAACTGGTGGGTTTTGTACACATCCACAGTGTACTCTGACTTATGTTGGCTTACAATTTCATTTCAGTTGCTTTCTCATTCTTGCAAATTAAGCAAACTTTTTCCTATATGTATGTTCAAATTTGACAAAATGAGTTATAGAAACTGTTCTTGTCAATAGTTTAAAATAACTGAAAAGAATTTTCCATATTTCATCTTCCTAAGTGTTAAATCCTTTGGATTTGTGTAATACTTTTCATCTGAAACACTTAAACCATGCTGCAAATGGTTAGTCTTAAAATACCTTGTTCAGACAAATATTGTTATACCCATACTGCAGGCTGGTACAGTGAAAGGCTCTGGGTGACCAGCCTGAGAACACACAGAAGGAAGGAGTCTACGTGGGAACAGAACTCAGGACTCCAGGACTCACAGGAGTCCTGCATTCAGGATGGCATTCAAGATGTTACACACATTTTGCCACTTTTAAAATACCGGAACCAAATCCTGAATCCTGCATAAAAAATGTGCTTAAGTGCACATTGTGTGAGGGAACAAAGAAGATGCCTTGTGGGACAGGTTTACTGATCCACTGAGTTTGGTGTATTCTCTCTGGGAGCAGCTAATATTCACAAATGCTTCACCCACTCTGTGGTGGGTTTTTTGTGGTTAATTCATTCCTGGAATTTATCATAGTCCCCTAAATACAGGGATTAAAACCCCTTTCTTAAATTCCCCTCCCTGTTAACAACTATAACTCAATTTTGGTTTAGACATATAAGCAAGTTTTGTGTGTTTAGGGAGCGCGCATTGGAAGTTGAACTCCTTTGTTTTGCTAGAATCTTTGACCTTTAAAACACTTCTCTTTAAAGTTTATTTAAAACTTTAAAAGATCCCTGGCTTTGTTTCTTTACGTTCTTTTAGCTTTGGTGTATCATCTTACAAGAAAGTAAATACCACTACTTTCCTTCAATAGAAGAGTGTTCCTAACCACCTTTTTAGGTAAGAAAGTTCTCAGAATTTAGTAATTTGTTGCCCTATGTTCCTGGGGGCATAACTCTGAAAACTAGCTTTCATAATGAACTTGACGAGATGGCTAGACAGGCTAGGAAGTTAGGCTTCATGGTTTTATTTGCCATTTCTGAAGCTGGAGTGCTGTGTCACTTCGAGATGACTGTACAGCTGTGGGGACAGAAAGCAGAACAGCTTCGGGGGTGCTGCAAGGAACTGGTATAGCAGAATATGTGGAGGACAGGGTCCTTGAAGGTCCTATAGTTTGTCAGAAGTCATCCACCCAAGTATGGTTCAGTCTAACTAAAACTGAAGTCATTATGCTGGTGATTTTTTATCTTAAAATATCAAACCGCCTTCTGATCTCTTCATCACTGAGAAAAGGTGTTACTGCACTCCATGGCTTTGGTAGAAAGGGAAGATTAACCATCTTCTCTTAAATTACTTTACTAAACCCTTCGATGTTGGGCAAAAGCGTCCAGTCCCAGGTTGCTGCTGCTTTACCTTACCTTGGTTTCATGTAGCAGTAGACAAGGTGAGTCTGACCATATCAGCTCCTAGAACTTCAAGTCTGGCTTTATGTTCACGGATCCCTTACATAAATCAAGTACACTTGTGCCTGAAATAGTTCTCTGCCAAGGCTAATACAGCTGTTTCGTTCTTATGTCATATCAGGCAGTGAGCAGGGTAGGATTGTTTATGCAGCTGGGAACCTTTTGCTTACTGGGTTCGCTCAGTCTCAAGCATTGTGGAGCATAATCTAAGCAGCATGTTATGCTCCACACAGGCCACTTCTGTGGAAGAATCAATAACAGAAAAGTGAGCACTGTGTTATCACACAGAGAGAGATGTCACCTGGTTTCTTTAAAACTATTACATTGCATACTGGTGTTTCAGGGGAGATAAAATCCACTTACATTCATTGCAAGTAAGGGAAAACCACCACCAGCACTATGCTACTATTGCTGCTACTATTACTACTTCTTAAATAAGTGAATGGTCATTTGGCCTGGTGTCTTTTTCTCTTAATGTATAATTTCACCTTGGGGAATGGCTGCCTGTTACTGATTTATCTAGGACAAAATATGACCCAGAATATATCAAACATGGTTGGTAGGTCCTATTCAAACTGGCAGCACATGTGAATTTTTAGCTCTTTATTGGGGGATAAAAGATTAGTCACTTTCAGTTTTCTTTTTACAGATATATTCATTTAAAAAGGGATCTGTTGTTATATGGCTGTTGATTTTTCTGATGTGCTTTTAGTTGTGCCCATCCTGTGCCTGGTTCTTGTTTTAAAAAATAATATCCTTAATGGATATGCAGAAATTTTGCCCCTTGTTATCCAAGCCTGAGTATTTTTAATTAAATCATTTTAAAGTATGTTGCACCCATCTTTTGATGCAGATTTGACCCAGAGAATTTGCATTACCTGATTATCATACTAACCTGCTTTTGCTTCAATTTTGGCTAGGCTGACAAGTGAAAAATAGTTGTCTTCCATGTGATGAAATGCTGAATATAAATTCTGTTAGCGTTTACTCCTGAGAGAAAGAAGAAAGGTGAGGCTTGGGGAGGGGTAGAAGAAGAAATGGGGAGTTAGAGGAAACTGGAAAAGGATGGTGGTGCCATAATCAGGTATGTTGTCAAATCAACCTGATTCCAGTATTGACTGCAAAATGTACCAATACTCGATAAAAGATTACAGAAAAAATTTAATCTAAAATTCCCAGCTAACTTCTGAGTGATTGCAGACTTCTGAGGCCTGCAGCACATTCTATTTATTTTCTGTAGTAAAGGCTGTATCAGTTTTGGTAATCACATAACTGAGAGAGGTGATCTTCATTTAACTCTGCTGCCTTATTCTGGTAGGAGGTTTTTGTTCATATAGGTAGATATCTTTGTTAAAATATTATACATGTGTTAAAACCTGTTTATTTGATAGCAGACAATCAGACAAGATCTTTTGATTGTTTCTATCCCATGAAGCTTGTTAAAGGTCAGTCCCTGTCAAAATTCAACATAACAGTAGAGAGGGTGAGGATAACACGTGAGGCTACACTTCAATGCTGTCTCTGTGATTGCAGCATCTGTTGTGGTTTCCAGACTTGTCCAATGAGATTTGCTAATCCAGTTGTGTGTTTGATGCCATGCTACTGAATGCAGATATACAGAGCATGTTGCGTCCAATATAGCTCACCCTCCGGGAGAGTCTTACTGCCACACATCCCCATATAGCCCAGGATGTATTGTGAAGGTGACTTGGATATATAGATGAAGTTGAATCAAAACTCAGATGCTGCATTTGCATCAGTAAATATAGACCTCAGCTACAAAACAGAGAAGTGGATTCAGACTTCCACAAAATTCTGGCCTATTCAGAACAACTCTGAGGTTAAGACCTTACAGTATTGAAGGGAAATTTAGCAATAGTTTAAAGAGAATGTTGCCCCTGTTTGCCCACTTTCTGAATTTCTGACCATTCTCCTTAGGTGGAATGTTCTGTGGGATGTGCTTCCCAGTGGTCTGTGTCTCTGAAGATCAAAATGATGATAGATAACCTTTGGAAACTGGAAATGGAGGATGAAAATTGTTGTTGGCATTGTATCTGCTCATAAGTGATGCAGGAAAGTCAAGTGTCTGGAGGATTAGATTTTAGCTTTGTGACTCATGCTTTTACTATCAGTTCACAGAGTATGTGGATTTGAACTCAGGTATTTAACGGCCTTACCATCATGCTGGAAAAATCAAAAGGAAAGTGTACTATTCCATTTGTAGCCAATGATGGTTCTTAAGAATTCACACTCTAGGTAAGAGTATGTTCCACCACGAATTTCTCAAAGAGACAAGCCAAATTCGTGTTCTCAGATACTATCAAGGTAGATAGGATATGAAAATAGAGGGAGAAACTCTCTCTACTCTTGCCATCCCTTTTGTACTGTTCTAGCTTTTTTTTTCTATTTCATCACAACTTGTTTCAAGGAATTTAAAGTAGAGCTATTCATACAAAGAAGGACCTAAACTTTAGGCAAGTCCTGTGTGATTTTTTTTTTTTTATCAAAATGTCTAACCAACAGCTGTCTATAGAGTTCAAAACACATGTTGTGACCATAGCATACTATAGTTTGGTTTGTAAAGACTATACATCTCTTGTAATGTGTTAACATCCCCTTTTGGTCATTGAGGTACTATCATCTCTAAAAGGCAGAAGTTTGATTGAGTTGTTAATGGGACAGAAGTAATGCCTTACAGTGCTGACATCTTCAGAAAAGCTTACAGAAGTGTAAGATGTATTATTAACGAGCAGTAAAATTTCATCAGTTCCTAACTTTTCTGTAAGAGTCAGACAACATACCTGCAACGAAGCTTCTACCTATGCCTTTTTCGGAGCATGGTGCAACCCAGCTTGCTGTATGCCTTGCTCCTGCCCTGAAAACAAGTAGAGCACCTGGGACTTGTCACCTTTGTATCCACCTCACTGCCTCCCATGGAAGGCTTTCTAAATAAATCTTTCCTGAGTACTTAACAGATGACTTTCTTCAAGAGCCACTGTGCAGATGACCCAGAGCTCTGATCACTGCGGGCCTGCTCCCCCTCCTGTGCAGGGGTTGCAGCAGATGCAGAAATTGGACAGGCTGGTGAAATGAAGGCTCTTGCCACCATCCCCTCTGGACTATTCACCTACAAAAAAGCAAAGTAAAATCTGATGTACAGTCACTAGCTACAATGCTAACTCTTCCAAATCTGACTTTCTATTAAAACAGTAGGGGGTGAAAATGACTGGGCTAAATGCAGGTGAGGCAGGCCCCTTGAGAACTGTGGTGAAGGAAAGGCAAGTAAATCAATACGTGCCGTGGGATAACGCAGTGTCTGAAATGGCACAGTAATGGCAGCAGCTCAAGCTTGTATCAATGCGGCACGAAATGCTTTTTGCTCCACTGGTGACTGTTGTTCAATTTCAGAAAATACAGAAAATTCTCTTTCATTATTAAAAATTATCCAGAAGGTGTCTGTATATCAGGGGCAAATGTTTACAAATTGTTACAACAGTCATTTTTTTTACAGAACTCCTGCCTTACCTTACATGCACAGGAAGGTGAGGGAGTTATTTAACAATTGTGTTTTACTTACGGAGGAAATAGGGAAACAATGATCTAATCCATTTGGTCTTAATAGTGAAATTTACTCTAGAATGTAAAAAACCGTTTTAGCCTATTTAAGTAATGGCTGTGATTATAGCACATAATGCAGTGCGTTCTATACTACATAACATGTTATGAATAGCACGCTGAGGGATTTTTTTTTAGTATATGTAAATTACACAGAAGCACAAAGGATGCATCTCTGAACTGTTTTTGTCGAGCTGATTATAGGTCTAACTGCTACGGGAGGAGGCTGAAAGAGCTTTGTTGAGAGGCATTGATTGATTAATAAAGAGCACAGCAGCAACAGACATAACATTGCAGTTATAGATTTTCCATACTTTATCTTCCAGGCTTGTAAAGATACAGTGGTGATCAGATGATGAGGTTTTCTTTCACCTTGCAGTAAAATGCAACAAATCATGGCATTCTGCAATGCCACAAAACAGCTTTTTGCAGAATACCGAGTAAGAGGAAACTCCTCCACAATCACGACTTTAGTTAGACATTGTCCTCTTTCCTTCTGATCTCCTTTAGTGAGAGATGCTTCCAACAATAATTTAAAGTAATGCCCCAAATTTAGAAACAAAGTGGGAACTGTACATTCAAACACTTAGGGATTCTATTTTTATTAAATTGAAAGTGAGTGGAAAGTCACATGTGACGTCTGCATGCATTTTATTCCTGCTGATATAGATTTGTTGAAGAAATCTGTATTTAGACCCCAAGTTAACGAGTAAAATAGCCTAGACTTAGCAGTCCTATTTGTTCAGTTAAGACAATAGCTTGTGTACCTGTTTAACAAGGAGAAGATATAAACAGACCCAAATCAACATGGGACCAGAATATAGCAGAGTTGATATTTTTTTGTGAAAGTCAAATCCTGGCTGGGAAAAAAACACATTTCAGCTATAGGAGGACCAATCACAGGGGAACTACTGGAAATACAGTGAACTCTTATTCATTAACTGGCATTTTGCTGCACCTCTGTAATAAATGTCTAAATAGGAACAGAGAATAGAACTGCCACAACAGGCAAACGTCTTTACCACAGAACTTCTTTTAGAGATGTGTGTTGGAATAAGTTCTTGAATATTTTTGCATTACTACGTATCAAGTGGGATATTGAGTGTACTCACATTTACAGAGATGTAAAACAAATGGAAGAGGTAGGTAAAATACAAGATTAATACGACCCGCCAGAAGTTTTCCAGACAGTAGTCTGTTCTTTAAATTGATGATAGCCCTTTTATGTTTATATTAGATGTGTTCTGACTTAAATTCTTCTTTTGTCCATTTACAATATAAATTAATAATCAGAGCACATGAAGTTCTTACTAAACAGTCTTTTTATATTTATAAGTACATATATTTTAGAGATTATAATGAGACAATTATTTTTAGAGAGAAACTGCTTTTAGAGGAAGTGTCTTCTCAAGGATAATTACCTCTTGCCAAGCTGCAATTTACATTTGTAGTATTCTTCAGTTCCTAAAACCCCAGTAAAATTTTATTCTGAAACTTTTAACTTTTGTTCAGTTTCAAGGATGATTTTAGTTTAATCTTGGATGAAGTGATCCGCATACTTATATCTGTATATGTTATGGAAATACAAATAACCAACATATGCTTGTGCTTAAGTCCCTTCAGGATAAATATTGCACTAAGAAAACATGAGGTGAACATCTCTCTTGGACATGTTTCTTTGAGGTACAAGTAGGACGCTGAGTAACAGCCTTTGGATTCTGTATGACACCTGTGCTTAAAAAAAGTCCTGAACTCAACATTAGGCCAGATCTCTTCAGTTCTCTCTGTAAAAGTTGCCACTGAAAAATGCCTCGCAGTCAGAACATCATCGCTAATGATAGTTTCCATTTTCAGCATGTATTAAAGAAAACCCTTTTGTTCCACACACAGCCCACACAATGACGCGGCATTCAACGATCCCAATGTTGAAACCTTAAGTGAATTTCATTAGGAATTTTACGATATGTCCAGTTCTTCAGCAATTAGCATTGCTCCACCAAAGCAAGTGGAGATATGATGGTTATAACCTGAGAGGATTTCTGCCTATGCTTTTAATTTTTGTCATAACCTGGAGTATGACACAAAGACCTGCCATATTCCATTCACAGAATCATAGAATGCTTTGGGTTGGAAAAGACTCACCTAGCTCCAAGCCCTTTGCCCTGGGCAGGGACAACTTCCACTAGACCAGGTTGCTCAGAGCACCATCCAACCTGGCCTTGAACAGTTCCAGGGATGGGGCAGCCACAGTTTCTCTGGGCAGCCTGTGCCAGTGCCTCACCCCACCATTGCAGGAACAAATTTCTTCCCAGTAATACATAACTTTAACCTACTGGTCTTCAGTTTGAAGAAGTTCGCTGTTGTCCTATCACTCCATGCCCGTGTCCAAAGTCCCTCCTCAGCTCTCATGTAGCCCCCTTAGGTACATGAAGGTGCTGGAAGTTCTCCCTGGAGCCTTCTCTGTTCCAGGCTGAACTACCTCTCAGCCTGTCTCCATAACACAGGCGCTCCAGCCCTTGGAGCATCTTCATGGCCTCCTCTGGACTCGCTCCAACATCACTCTTTGTTGGGGACCCCAGACCTGGATGCACTGCTCTGGGTGGGGTCTCAAAAGCACAGAGCAGAGGGGGAGAGTCAATCACCTCCCATGATCTGCTGGTCACACTGCTTTTGAATGAGTTCTGAAATGATGGTCCAGTGCCTTCTGTTCAGGTACCTAAATTAACAAGGAGGTACCTGTATTGAATCTGTTCTTGATTTTGGAATCTCACAGGCATCAGGACCATCAGTCACAGTTATAAATAAATAAATGATGCTGTGTAATTAGCTATCTTTGTGTTATGAAAAATATAAGCACATGTAGGCATGATGCATTCCAGACTTTGCACAGGATTTATCAGCAGTCTGTTTCAACTATCAGCAGAGAAAATCCTTTTCTATTGACCCAACAAGAAAATAGTGTGAATTCTAAGACTGCCAACATGTTCCAGCTCTTTTTAAAAATAAATATACATATATTTCTATTTTAAACTTTTAGACAACTTTCATTTTATAATCTTAACTTTTGTTAATATGTAGCATACAGTATTTCTGGGATCTACAGGGATCAGACCCTTCCAGTCTTAAAAAGAAATCACATTTGTGACAAAAGAGAACAACTACTGTAAAGTGCACAGGAGCACTTCAAAACAGCTTGAAATGAGAAATGAAAAATTCTAGTGGAGACTTCAGGTGCATTTATTAACTACATTTTTACTGCTGGGAATATGATCAGAATAAATACTGAAAGATTTCATATGCCACAGCAGTGTCTGTTAATGTCATCCTGAGGCTTTGTTTTAGTACTGAATCTGAGAGGAGAGAGACTCACGCTCTGTATCAACGTTGTGTCCTGGGAAGAAATAAAAAGACAGTTCCTCATGATAAATACTGAACTCTATAGGCTTGCCAAGTCCACTGTGGCACTGGCCTCTTAACATGGAAATCAAATGAAACAGGAACTGTTTTGCAAGTACATCTGCTCAGATTGCCTCAGCACTTTGGTATATTAGCAGGGAGTTCCAAAAGGGATGGAGGAGAATGCTTGCTTACTTTGACTTCGTTGAATATATTAGAACAATTGCGAAAATAAAGAAGGGGAAAATGCACCATGTGTCTCTGACATACTTAAAGCATGTTTGTCTCTCAAGAGAATTCAGAGAACTCTAAAATAACCAAACTTAGCTAAACTGCTACTCCTGTGGTGCTGCCAAGATCAGTTGTATTCTCTGGTACTGTTTGCTAACACCTGCTGGAACAAGCTGAGGTGGATTTATACTTTACTGCTCAACTTTATTTCTGGATCCACATCTTCTCCTCCTTCTTATTCTCCTTCCACTCTGCACCTGCGTGCCTCTCCTTCCCCAGCAGCCTTAAAACTGCAAATAAATGTTTGGATTCACTGTGCCCTGTCAGCCCTTGATTTTAAGTTACTCCCTGGAGCTCTTGCTTTAATACAAACAGGAGCATACAGAAAGAGCTCTTTGTATTTCTTTCTCCTAATGGCACGCAAACCTGCCTGGCTGATAGCTGCTGGCACTGAGACCCTCTGTGCTGCTTCCTCCCTTTTGCTCTCCCATTTGCCTGCTGATCACATTTTATTGGGAGTGATGCAGAGCAGGTAGAGCAGATTCATTGGACTGAGCAGATGCTAAAGGAGAAAGTGACAATAAAATACTTAGCCTCTGCCTGTGATGTCTGGATTCCTTCAGGAGACCTCCTTAAAGAGAAAAATATTTTATCATAATGATATCAAAGGACGAAAGTGGTGAGAAATACATTTCAGTGAGAAATGAATTTTCTGCTTGTGATTTTTCATCTGTTGAGGACTACTTCAGGTCACTTCTCACTGTTCAGCTCTTACAGAAACAATATTGTATTCCTTATGCCAATTGTTAGTTGGGGAAGAATCAGAACAGAAGAGGTGCTGTCTTTGGAGGTTCTTGGCACTTTGGCATATGCTTGTCATACAGACTTGATGTTGCAACAACAAAGAGATACTAGCTCAGTGCTCAGGAATATGATATAGCTGTCTGTAAGAGGCGTGGGTCTCCAGTTTGTTTGTAGAGGTAATTTGCTGTGTTGGTTTTTAACACACAGAGCTTTCATGCATTGAGTTGAACCTTGACTACAACCACTGAAATCACTGGGGACTCTGACATTCCTATATTAGTTCTAAATTGTGGAATTTGCTGTTCTTGCTGCACAAGTGGAATTCAAGATTGTTGACCTTCGGGGCTCACTGTGAGACCTGTCTCTTCTCTCAGGCAAAAAAAAGGATTAGGAAGGGGGAGTTACTAGGAGCAGGTGAGAGATTTTATATATTTTTTTAACTTTACATTGTGTCGTTCTTGGCACATAGGATCCAGTAGAATAATGGGTAAAGATTACATGTTTTCTTCATCAACTGCAATGCCAAGAACCACGTGTGATAATCCAAAAGCTGAAGAATTTCAAAGTATCCATTTAATTTTACTTTAGTCCCCATACTAACTTGAGGAGTTAGTGAGTGTTGCATGAGGAGGCAGTGCTGTGGACGTAGACTATGGTTGAGCATTTGACACAGAACAGGGGCCACAGAGAATGATTTTCCTGTGCAAACTTTAATGAAGATAAGGAGAATGCAATGCATAACTCAGTCGTGTACAGCAGCCAACAGGGATTTTGCTTTTCACTGCATTTGTATGGTTTTAAGTCCCTGCGTCTTTAATCATTTACATCGCTGAAAAGCTTTTTAGAACTGCACATGCAGACGTTTTTCTATTGGAGCACCACCAAAAAGTCTGTGTAAGCACAATATGCAGGGAAAAACATGTCTTGAAAATACTATCCTATGTATCCTATGCAGGAAAAAGCGAAAAACAAAAAAATAAAAAGCAAAAAACTGGAACAAACCAACAACAATAAAATGCACCCTTCCCAAACCAAACAAACAAAAAAGAAAACAAAAACCAAAACAAAACAAAATAAAAAACCTGAACAAACAACCAAAAAAAACCACACCAAAAAAACCCCCAACAATATGCTGCAAAAGATTTCTGTCCTTTTCTGGAGTCATGACACTCTGTTTATATCAGGGCTTTTATTTGATTATTTATTTATTTAAAGAACTGTTAGAAAAGGATCAGCCTAGAAGAAGAATGGAAAATCTTAGGACTGAAATAACCTACAGAACGCACATGTATAATTTCATCTCTTGTTCCTATTCATACTTCTTCAATTGTCTGCATGTGGTGTAGTTAGCACTGAAACTCCCATTTTTATATAGGGTTACTTTTTGTTCCAAAAAAGACAACATTTTACTCAAGAAGGTTACAGTATGCACTGCTGTGAGATTTGTAGTTCTCCCCGCCTTTGCTGTTAGCTAAAACTGTTTTGTAATACATTAAATGATACAACACAAAAGATCTAATAGAATCCAACATAGCTTGGGTTCTTGGAAACATGTAAAACTCCCCATAAAATGAATATTGCTAAAGCTCAGTCCGATTTCCATATTCTTTCTTTATTGTATTTGTGTATAATAGGCTTCCAGGAATGTTCATGACCTTACAGCTGTCCCTTTTGTTTACAGTCCAGTGCTCTGTCCTTGAGATATGTTGCACACAAAATGAAGACAAAATCATGGCTTCAGGCCTCCTTCTCCCTCCTCTGGAAAAAATAAATAAAGCCTATATAGGAGACATTCTCCAGTCAGTACTGTTGCAGCTACATATGAGTGATTAAACCCTAGGAAACAATTATAGATGGTAATAAAAGAAATAAAGCTCTAAAGCGAGTACAGCTTTTTCTCAGGTACTTCTAGGAAAAAGCTTGGGGTTTGGTTTTTTGTTTGATTTCTTTTTTTTTTTTAATTATCAAACCCACTTATTTTTCCCACCTAAAAAATAAAAATGGACAGATGCATTTCCTAGCAGTTTGACTTGATGTTTTAGAAGATCCTTTTCTTTTCAAAGAAACTGTATCCTGCTCACACACAAGCAGCTGGTTTCTTATTTGCTGTCAGTGAGCAAACAATCAATGCACATTTACAATAGCACTTCACTGGCATAATGGTGATGGCAACATTGGGTTTATTTTTGCTGCCATGCAAATTTTCATTCTCTTTGAGTAAATGTATTTTTCTGCTGATATTCTGCTTTCTGGCAGGTGCTCAAAACTTCCTTGTTCAAATGCATTTGCAGATGGCGCAGCCGTGGGTTCTGTGTGGTGTCTGAGTAGACAGTGCACAGCCTGGGACAAAATTACAATCACTAATTATTTTAGAACGAAGGGCATATGTGAGATTTCAATATCAAACGTCTTGGTACCAGCAGCGCTGTGCACAAGCATTACCTAACGTAGCTCTGTTTATGAGGTTTTGGGGCTGAATTTGGCTAAGTTTGTAACGGTGGGATATGACAGGGAGTAACCAGAACAGCCGTGCATTTGGCCACGAGCTCCATATGTGGAGGCTGGCCCAGGGAAAGGCTGGCCCAGAGAATATGAACAGTGCTGTGCAGGTAGAGGGGCTGTGCAGTAACACTGAGCAGTGCAACGGCTTCTTGATGTTAGATTAGTGTTTTTATTGTTTCCTTCTTGCACCAGAGAAATCACCAATTTTGTTAAACAAATGGGATGAGTGCCTGACAATTATGTATTATTAAACAATCGTGTGACTCATAGTGCATTCAATTAATTTAGATTAGAGTTCAAACTTTCTAGAAAATTCCCAAGTATTTGTCCACTTCCTAAGTATTTGTGAACATTCAGATCCACACTTTTCTGTGGGGTTTGAACTTCATGAATGATTTGTAATTGCAGAAAGGTGGAGCTGCTCAAGTAAATCAGGTATTTTTGGAGACACCAAGCAGCTATTTCAAAGTGTTGCTCCACGTCCAGACAGTAGTTTTACGTGTACATTCCCGAGCAGCACTACTGGTGAAGACATGCACAGCTCTGGTAACATTCCTGAAGTTCAGCGCTCACTGGATCACGTCTGGATCCACAGACATACTGACTGCTTGCCTCTAAACTTCTCCAGAGTCACTTGCCAGGCTCCAGGCCCCATCTCTGCCGCACTGTCTGGCACAGATATTCCATGACACCGTTGCTTAAAAGGAGGGTCTTTCAGTTCCCTTCCCTTACTTCAGGACCAGGATTAGCCTGCCCAGGGCATTTAATGAGGTGAATCATCTCTTTCTCCTGCTCTCCATCTGGCTGACCAGTTTCAGCGTTTCAGTCTCAGACACAGACAGGAAGATCAACACATTATGCAGAAGGATTTTAAGAGCAAGCCCTCTTTGCTTTAGCATGAAAAATAGACATATCCATGTAGAACAGTGAACTCTCCCCTGACATTTTCTGCGCTTACAGTTATTCTTTAGGATTTGGGTATCTGTCCTGCCAGGATTTGTGAGTTTCTTCTCCTCAATTACCTCTTTAGATAAGGCCTTCTCCTTCAAATATAACGTGTCACTCTGACCTTTTCAGTCAGCATCTTTCAATGTCAGGAGTTTTAGAGATTAAAAAATACTTTTCTATCATGGGAAAACCAACCTATCAGTGTTTTTCTTGGTTCCTCCTCAACTTCAAGTAGAGTTCAACAGTATGTTATCACAAACTCTTCCTAGTATTTACTGGGTAAATAAATACATGTATGTGACATTTAAATGAGTGAAAATACAGTCCTTTTCCAAAATGACTGAAATGACCTAAAAAATAGCATTAGGATGTAAAACTACAGGCAAAAATGTCAGTAGGACAGAATATAGAGTGTTAGACCTGTCCTTTGTTGTTCAGCTGTATCATGTTCTCTAATTTTTATTATGAATCTAATTTTAATACTTATTTGTGTGAGTTTTGTTTACTGAAAGAAAAACACTGGGTGTTGAGTATTGGGTGAGATTTTTTTAGGGAGACTACCATGTTTGTCAAATTCTGTGGTTGACGATGTTATCTCAGTGGTTTTCATCTTTCTCTTAATTCATACAATTTCACTCTGTTTCTACTGCCTCTCTCCCTCGTGTGAGGACAGGGCATTTCCTTTCACATACCACATTGTTTGAAAATAACAGTGAAAAGGCACATGAACAGTAAAGATCTCTCCCTTGAGGTCTTGAAGGGAAGCTCTGGGAGATTTAAGGGTGGATGCCAAGACAGATCCATGCACTGTGTGTGCATGACGGGGATTGCTGTCACATGAGCCTGCACAGCTTTAGCACAGCACTTCATGATGCCACAGCGGGTTCTGGCCATCCATGTTCTAACAGCTGATCCAGAGCCACTCAAGATGAAGAAAAACATGGAAAGGAATTAAAATGAAATCATAAGGAAAGCGCCTTGGACAAATGACTAATGATGAAGAAGATCCATAGCTTCTTGTTTTTCTCTGCCAAGCCATGGTGTAAGGGACTAGGAACACCTTGAATTCGTAAGTTCCAGAGAGAAGTTTTTGAAAAAGTGTTCTACTTCTGCAAACTGGGCAGTGTCTTGGAGTCCAGTTCCTGCTGCCACAAAATTCAGTCAGTGTTGGAATGAGATCTTGTTACATGGCTTCCAAATGTGCTTTGAAATATCCTAATATATAGAAATATACTCTGATGCAGGTAAAGATTCTGCTTTCATTAGAATAGTGATTATTAGCAGTCACACAGTAAATGAGTGTGGGTGGGAGGTTCCTAGTATGGCACGATGACCAATTACATCCTACTCATTGTCTCCAGTATTCTACTACAGAAGGTGCAAAGAGATATTAGGTCTGACTTTTAAATGGTCTTTGTAAAATATGCATCTATATTTATAAGAAGTACAAGGATCTATCCTTTCCCTGCTGAGCTGAACACCTTCTATTCTCATTATGAATTTATGAGTAGTGCAGGATATTCAGCACTACAAAAGAATGTTCTTTTTATCAAACAGTCTTCTGGTAAGTTCTTGTAAGTCACTCTGTCTTTGTTTTAAGCGCAAATGCTGCTCCTCCATTTTGGAATACAGCTAAATGAGGAATGTTGAAAGGCAGGCATCCATGAGCTTTACCACTGGCACAAGTGAGAACTGGGGTGGTCTGGGGATGAACATTCAGAGATATTTAGTGTCGTTCCAGGAACTCATCACATTCAGAGGGGGGTTCAGCAGCATCCTCAGACTAACAAGCTCAAGGGAGTGGGTATCAGCATGGACCCTTCTGACTGGCAGTTAATTTGAAAGTTGAAATTTTACTTTTTCATCCCAAGAACACCGGGCTGAGGAAGAGATCTTTTGCCTCCTACTTTTCTTTCTCAAGGTATTTTGCTGCAACTGAGCCCTAGCAGAGGTGAATTACATAGTTGGGTTCATATTATCAGCCTTGCCTTTTCAGTCCTCAAAAGTATCTAAAATAAGCTAAAAATTGTATTTGTCCCCATATTCAGCATATCAGCAAGGAACTGCAAAAGCTTGGTGAACTTTAAAACTCAAATTACACATAAACCTCTGTAGATGTTTCTGTCAAATGAGAAAATGGAAACTAGAAAATAACAGCATTTCTGTGGCCAGCATTTAAGATGCTTAGGATGCTGGAAAGAAGGAATAATGGAAGCACTTGTCATAAGCTGGAAAATAGATTTAGTGTGTATAACATGACTAAGGTAAACAAACAAGATCAAACAAGAGCTGAGCAGGCTTCTGTGTAACCCAATGCCACATGAAGTGCAACTGCTGAAAGGATTCTGTGAGAGGGGAAATGAAAATGAGCAGATGAGACAGACGGCATAGTTTAAGTTCAGCGCTTTCTGATGACACTGAAGATTTGCACTCATTTTGGCAGCTGATTTGGTGTTTTCCCCTATTGAAAATGAGCTGGGGAAGTGCATTGTGTGCATTTCTTGCACCTCTTGTGACAGAGTCTGCAGATTCTAGATTACACATGTTCTTGGCAAACAACTAATGTCCAGTTCTTTGTGCACAGTGACTCACCAGGGTGAATTTAGGAATATTTAAGAGTTGGGTTGTCTACATTTTTATGGAAAATATCTCATAGTTGATATTTGATGTTTTGACTTTGTGGTTGCTTGGTTATTTAGTGGAATTAATTTCCTTTTTTGTTTCTTTTATTCTTCTGTTTGTATCCTGGGATTTTTCTGTATGATGAAATGTATGATGTGCTGGGCTCCAAATGTGGACAACACTAACTGAATAGTATTGTCATCTCATTCTGATATTCTCAGCCAGTAGTAAACATAAAGGGAGGTTACTCTGCAGTGCACTGAGTACATGCACACATTGCAAAGTTGCTAACACACTGCACTATGACATTCTGGTTTTATTGTACAATAACTTTCTCACATAAAAAAGCTCTCATTCAACATCTTGTCACACACAGAGGTACAGGTTACTACCCTGACAGTCAGGGAAATGCAGTAAAAAGCACTGCTGACATGCAGATGTTTTGGAAGGAAGTGACAAGCACAAAACCATCTTGGTTTTCAGCATTTGTTTTTCTATAACCCAACTTTTAGCCATCCCCAAGTGTATTCCCTGCCTACCCACTGTGGTCACGGTGGAGACACCCAGGTGTAGCTTTCTGGCATCTTTTGAACCCTGGAAATCTTTTACCTCTCTGTGGTTTAAAACTGTCAAGGAATTATATTACAAGTTTTACATGTTTATTCCTCTAAAGGGGAAAATTGATTACAACAAAGTCTGCACCCCAAAAGGTCAGCTTGCAAGATAAAAGTGGAGAACTATCAGGAAATTCTATGGGCTTCTTTCTGCTTAATCATGTCTAGTCTAGCAAAGCATGAATATGATATGTATAATGTTCTTAGTATGTGTCTTAATCCTTTTATAACCTACTATGTTTCTGATAAGCCAGAACATACTAAAAACTGAGTTGCAAGGATTGTTCTTTACTGCCCTTTGGTATTAAGGCGAGGACCATCTGCACAAATAGCTTTATACTGGTCAGTTTGTATTTGTTGAAAGCTAAAAATATTTTTCCAGTCCTTATCTGTAATGTTGTAGGCAGGAGACACTCTTTTTGCAGAAGAAAGGGCCATTGATCAGGTTTAAATATCATCATCGCAAAAAGCAGTCAAAACAAAGCCTACTGAGAACTGCCTTCCATGAACACAGCAGGTAAAACTGGTGACACAAATCCCTCCTCTGGTACCTTTGTGCTAGAATTGCAGTGCTGTAGAATATATTCACTTTACTCTGCTCAGCAGCACAGTCCTGTGTCCTGACAGCTGAGTAATGTTCTGCTCACGCCTTCCCTTGTAAAATGAAAAAAGTAGATAATTTAATATAGATGTGACAAGTACAAGATAGATTTCTACCCAGCACAGTTCACTGCTGAAAGTATGAGGTTGAAAACCTTCTTGAAGGATAACCAGATTCTTAAATTCTCCCCCATCAACATGGACCTCCTCGCCTCCAATTAAACACAATACAGAGAAAACTAAAAACTGAATTTATTCTTTGATCATTTCAATATGAAAAAAAATCTCTCCTGCCTGCTGTTCTACAAAAAAAAGCAGTGACTGTTATTTCTGCCAAAGAACAGGTTTTTGCAAGACATGCAGGATATAATATTTGTGTGTTCCTAGTGCTGAATTTTTGGTTCCATCACTGCTTTCCTTTTCTGTAGTTTTTACTCTCTCCTGAATCACAGAAATAGTTTACTGCTACTTCTTGTGGCCATTGTGGCTGTGGAGTAAAGTAAACTTACTGCCTTCTTAGGCAAAGCATGACCAATTCTGCCAATCCAAATTACATTTCTGAGGCTGGCAGGGTTTGCTCTCTGATCTCACTGGCTTCTTAAAAGAAACACATCAGACAATCCCCATCCCTACAGGTGCATTAGGCAGGCTGAGTATACACAGCATTGTTGTGCTGTCCTGATGCTGCAGTATAAGTCTTACATCCTTTTCTCTGGTCTTCAACCCATTTCTATTCCCCTCTACCTTCACTTCTGTTTGCTGCTCCAGCCTTTCTGCTCCAGGCACAGAGCAGTGTCTCAGTGCTCGAGGCAAGCTGTGCTACTCCTCTGTTCCTCTCAGCCAGCCAGGCACCTCCTCGTCTCCAAGACAACTCCGAAGTGAAGCAGAGCTGTGACTGGTGTGGGAAGACTATGAGTCTTTGAGGGATGAAGTTGTGTTGAGGTGAGAAGAGTTTAAGAAGAGATGCAGCACCATTGTGGAAGCTGCAGCCCTGGTAACAGCAAAATCAGATTGGATCAGGAAAGGAAGAGGTTGGCTTGGGATTCAGCTCTCACTGAGCTTTTCCCAAAGTCTTTAACAGTACCATGGATTTATTTGTATTCTTATACTGCCTCTTAAAATCAGTGTTGTAAAAGATCCAAATGGTTGTGACCCATCACTAAATTGATATCATAGTACCTATTGCTGGCTCAGGTTATCCAGTAGCAGAATTTGAAATTTTAGGACAGTGCTTCGGGAGTATTGAGNTTTTTTTTTTTTTTTTGTAAGAACAGATTTACAATTGAGTTGAATGGGTGAAAGGTTATCTTTCAACCTAGGCATAGGTATCTATGTGAAAGGAGTAAATTCTTTTCTGTGCACTTGATGTGGTACACATAAGCTGCGTCTATCAGATTCCTCCACCATGCTCAAATGTCCCCACACAAAGGAAGGATACAAATTAAAGGGTTGATTGAAAAAGGCCTCTCTTAATGTTTTCACCAACATCCTGCTTACAAATGATTCAAACACACTGGTTAAGGAGAGCACTAATCTCTTCAAAGTAAAAGGAATATTTTAATTTAAGAACACTTTAACAGCATTACTGAAAAATTCATAAAGATTGACTGTTTGCCCAAACTTGTAGTGCTGTACTATTGACTCTGTGTTCAGCCCTGCACAGACGGTAACTCCCATTCACTTTGATGGGAGATTTGCCTGGGGTAGCACTGCAGAGCTGATGCCTAGGATGTTAATTAAATGTACAGTCAGCTGGCCAAAAAGTGGATGGTTGAGTCATAAGGACAGATCTTCCTGGCTTACCTAAGAATACTTCTTAATATATAATTAAACCACAAAAACTGACATCAAAGTAACGATAAGGGCCTAAAGTAATGCACATAACCGAGGAAATTCAGGCCAACATTCCTTCCTTTGATCAACCAACTGGGTCAAGCTAGTACACAAGTCTGGGTCTGGATACTCCCTTTCTCAAGCACTTGTAGAGGTGAAGGACTTAAAACTAATGGAACTGGCTAGATTGGATGAACTGGTTAGGAGGTAATAGTTTTAGTTGCACATACTTGCAGAATCCCTCCACAATTATAAGATGGGAACAGGGATCTTCAGTTAAAAGGGTTTTTCCAGGGTGTGAAGGAATACTTAGAGAGTATGCTCAGAGACAGCATACCTTTATAACTTGATCTCCATACATCATACCACTCCAAACTCCATGAATTTCTGTATCAGCTCTTTTTTTTTGATCTGATTGCTTTACACTGGGAGAAAGTTTGAGCAGGTGAAGGAATAACACCCCGTGGGTGTAAAATTACTCAGGGAGTGCTCTCTGCAGGCACAAAGGTGCTAGAAGACTAGGTACAGTGTTTCTATGTCATATCTCTTGAAGCTATCAATCATAACTTTAGGGTTGCTTTAAAGCATTCTTGCTTCACATAGCATTGTCTGAAACAAGATGGAGAAACAAAATCTAGAAGAAGATCTACTATGGAGTCTTAGCAAAATGAGCTGGGAAACCAAAGTCAAAGAGCAGTTACCAAATATTTGCTATTAACAGGGAAGGATATATCAAATGTGTTTCCACAGGGGTATATCCTGAGCCAGATGCTGTAAAATATTTTCATTAGTGACTCCAATGATAAGATGAAGAATGTTCTTATTAAATCTGCAGTTGCCACAAAGCTTTGAAGGCTCCATGTATAGAGGAGAGCATGGTTAAAATTCCAAGGGATCCTGACAAATTAGAAAGATGGTATGAAAAAAAAAACATACCGGGATGCAGTTAGAGGCAAGTCCAGTTTCTGTGCTTGGACAAGGAGAATCATTCATGGTGAGAAACAACCAACTAATTTACAGTCATATAGGAAAGGAACCAAGGGTTGTAGCTGACTGCAGCCTGAACATGAATGGGCAATGCCATATTAGTGTTAAAAAAGTGGGGTGGAGTAATGTTGAGTTCTACAAAGAGGAGCATAGTCTGCAAAATGAATAAAGTATTTCTTCTGTTTTACAGCTGTGAAAAGTTCTAAGCTAAGTTAAGGTTTAAGTCTCACATGCAGCAGAACAGAGCAATATAGTGACCTGTAAGAAAAGTTTACAAGGTTTGGGGTTGTTTAGACTAGAGGTTAAAAGACTGAGATGAAACATGATAGCATCTTCAAATACGGAAAAAGCTGATGCAAAGCCAAAGGGAATAATCTTGCAGACAGGACAGAGAGTGAGTGAATCAAGTGCGAAACGAAATGTTTGCCTAAGCTTTAGGCGAGAGCTTTTTTTGACAATAAAGCTAGTTAAACACAAGTTCCTGTAGAACCTCTACCTTTTTTTCACTAAATTGAGGTTAGAAGAAGGGACTGTCTGGAATGAGAAGAGTATAGTTCAACATGTCTTGGGGTAGGCACAGCATTTCTTCTTGAAGTTCCTTCCTATCCTGTTTTGTAGCATTCTCTGACCTGTTATGAGAGGCTTTAGAAATCTCTCCAGGTGACTCATTTCTCTTCTTGCCCCTGGGCTGACCCGGACTGGTAGCTTTAAGTCGCACTCTCAGGGCCTCCCAAGGACTGATAGGATTTTTGAGATGTTGGTTGGCCCACTCTTTCTTTGGCCAGTTTTCTGAGTTACCTAGGGGCGGAGTTTGCATGATTGGGATTACATGATTGACTTAACAATTGGCTGCATTTTGGTTCCCTGACTAGTTGCCTCAATGGAAATCCCAGACAGCTATTTTCTGGGATCCTAGGAAGCCGCATGGTGAAAGACATGAGTAGTCCTAAAATGACAATTTAATTCTCTCCTTTCAATAAAAACAAAATCATAATTTGTTGGTGAGCGGGAATGTAGGTGTCCAAATTCAGGGGCTGGTTGTTTTTTTCCTTTTCTTAATGAAGACGTTTCCATTAAAATTGTATCTAAAAACTGTTCCAAGGCTGTGGGTTCGTGAGGTTGAAAATCCAGGCTTTTATAGAAAAGACTATTGAAAGCAACATGGAAAATCTGGTATGTGAATAAGGAGTAACTTCGTGGGGATAGGAGCTGAAAGCCACGTAATTAGGATTTGACTATATTAGAAATTTATTGTAAATTAATTGTAGTTTCGCATTGTCCTAGTTTTTTTGTTAAATGATGGGCTTGAATCCTTTGAGAGCAAGTATCCAGTGAGACTGTTTGTCTTAAAAAGACTGGTTTATTTCAGTGAATATCTGACTGGTCTGGTGTTGTCTTGGCTGCATGGAAGGCTGCTGGGTTTTCCTATCTGCAAGCATCAACAACATGTTTTCAGTGAGAATGACCTCCAATCCAGATTAACAGCAACAAGGATTATGTTTGTCCTCAAAACCAGTCCTCAACAAATTAAGTAAAAGTGACAGGCATCCTTAAAGATTTAAAGGTAGAGCACCTATCGAATACTGGGTTAAGCATAAGTTATGTAAGGTCACAGAAAACAGTAAATACCAGAAGGCTGAAATACTTATCATTGGACAATACCAAGCCAATCAAGCATGAAACACATTACCTGGATGCAGACAGATAATTTTATTTCTCTAGGCTCTACTTGCTTTTTAAATAACACTAAAACTTGGTTTCAGACTGTAGGAAGCAGTGAAAAGTGCTCCACTGTTTCTGTGTACAACCTGATTGAAGTTCTAAGGTAAAGATCTTCTTCTCTAGAACAAATTATTTTCCTTCTGCTAATGATAAAAAACAAGGAAACAGATTGCAAGATCTTAATAGGCTTTTTTTTTTTTTCGGTAGGTTTCATGCCAAATGCTATCCTCGCATGAGTTCTTGAAACCTCTCTGATTTCACAGGGACTTTGTGACTGTAAAAGAATAGATTTTTTGGTCTTCAGGTCTAAAAAGCTTCCTTATGTAGAAAGTGCTTTACACATGGAATGGCTGCTGAAGCAAATTGACTAGAATGGTAGTCAATTTTACACTGCTGCCTTCCCACCTGAAAAGCACTTTCGGTGCCCTACAGAGAAAAGAAATGAAAGAAGAGGGATAGAAACATGTGCATGCACACACATATAGAGAGAAGATGCTTGAGAAGAAGGCTTTAAAAAGTGAGCGAAAATGAAATAGTACTGTGTGCTCCCTGTCCTACATATTTGTCGTACTGAGTGGGGAGAGGTGTTTCTACAGTATGGAGTATATCCAGTGAATGCATATTGAGCTAAATTCAGTTCTTATCTGCACTAGGGCATTAGCCTCAAATAGCTTTGCTTAAGGGATAGAATATTCCGTGGTTATATCGAGGGGAAATGAAGATTTTAGGTTCAAATCAGTTTTAAAAAGTGTGTACCTGCTTAGTGTCTTCTTGCAGTTTTTAGGGAGAGATTTTGTACTGATATTAACACAGCATATCTCTGTTGAATGAGTTATAATTATGCTGGGTTTATATCAGCTAGATTTCTAGCCCCATATCATCAAATCAGCTTACAAGCTTTAATAAATATCAACCAGATATCTTTAGTTAAAAGTAAAATTATGTTTTCTGTAGAGAAGGCTCCTGACAGCACTGACCAGCAGTGTTCATGAAGCTCAGACTGTGAAAGTCTGTTCTAGAAAATAATTTCAGCATGTTTGGTCAAACAGAAGTGCTGCTAATGCAGCAGCTCCGTTAGCAGGGCGAGAATGGGAGCGCTGGGAGACCGCGCCAGGAAAATATGTTGATTATGCAAGGTCTCTATCTTTTGCAACAGGAATGGGGTAGTGATATGACATAAGATTGAACAGCTGTTTCTCTGAACATATGAGAGCTTTTGGAACATATTTTAAGGATGTCTTCTGTGTCCAAAAGGCAGCCTGTTTGGGGCTGTTCTTGAATGCTCTGGTTTTATTTTAAGGGGTGTAACAGAAAGGATACACAAAATACAATACGACAACTCCAAATGTTGCTCCATCCAGGGCCAGCCTCGTATGCTCACTACAGTACATAGATTTTTTTTCCATTTTCTATTTTGCTGCTTCTACTTATAAAAGTAGATACTATAGCAAAAGTACAGCAATAAACATAATATTTACTCTTCCGAGAACTCATGCATCACCTTTCCATGTGTTTGCTGATCCAGATCCATTGGGATGACAGAAAGTTTGTGAACTAATTTTTCCTTCTCTAAATTTGGAGTTTGACCACTGCTAGGTACAAAAGTTGTCCCTCATACTGTTGGCATTAAAGTACGTTAGTCTCCTTCCCCAATTTAAAAAAAGCCTTTAGTAAGGTTTGAAACCCATTTTATCTGATACTAGAGCTCCAGAAAAACTTTATACTCCTTCTGAAAATTTCCCATTATTATGGAAAGCCTTTTTAAAATTATTTTCAGATAAATTTTCTTTTTTTACATAAACTCAGGCTGTTTGAGTGCTGTGATGGTAACAATCTTTGCAGTGTTGTCATTCGTTTTCATTTTTCATCTGAAGGAGATTTTGTTTGATAGTTTGTCTGAGGAAGCATTTCCCTTTACCAGTGTTGATTCTGTGGTCCTCATTGGTTCAAGATAAGGAGCAGATTCTCAGATATTGTAAATTGTCATAGTTCCATCAACCCATATGCTGATTTAGACAATATGACTAATTGTAACCATATACATTTTTTCTAATCTATTGCAATCTTACGTTAAAAATAACGTGAGATTTCTATCATCAAAGCACTAGAGTTATACATTATCTTTTGATGAACAGTAATTTGTATGTTTATTTTCATTCATAGGGAAATGTATAATCAATTCTTTCTACCCAGTTCATTTTAATTAGGTAAATGTCTGGATCTATATTAATTATGTCTAAATCTTTAATTTTATTAGGTAGATATGATCTAAACATAGCAGGATCTTGTTCCTTGGAACATCTCTTTAATGAAACTTCTTGTTATCCAGAATTTGGACTATGTGTCCCAATGTGCGTCATTTGTATTGGAAATTCATTATTTATGGGTAGCATATCCCTTCCTGATCAGTTTTATAGGAGCTGAAAACATTTTACATATCAAGTGTTCTATTATCTGAAATTGGTCCTGAGTACAATGTTCCGTAGCTTTCGGTCAGTAATTAAATTATTTAGGAGCTGCCCTAGTCTGAATTTTTAATTTGATCTCTCTTCTACTCCGTGTCACCTTGTCATCAGTCGGTACCAGAACCTGGCCTTCAGTTTGCAAAGTTAGTATTTTACTAAAATCAGCAGCAAATTAAAGGGAGAATTTCAAGAGCACTGCTACTTGCATCCGAGGCAACTGTTAATGTGCAAGTCATTTCTGTCCGTGTGGATCATACCAAAGAAATTCAGACATGAGACAGGGTCACATTATACTTTTGAGTTCATCTGCTATTTCTGTTTTGTATTTTTCATACCCTCGGTCAACAGTTTTAAAGAAAGTGATATGTGTATGATTTAAGAAGTTACACGGCTCATTACCTGCAATATAGCTGACAATATGATTTCAAAGACTTGTTTCTTAAGTTAGCAGATTTTTAGCACAGCCTAAGATACTTCAGACCCCAGATGTGTGAAGGAATAAAAGAATGAGAGCACTCTTGCCTGTTCCTATTCCTGGGGCTCCCCGAGGAGCAGCAGTTATCCTTGAAAGCTTCTGTGCTAATGCAACTGCTGGGATGAGGAGGAGCCTCCTCAGCTGCCCCCAGGCACAGCAGAGCAGAGGAGGGCTTTCAGAAATGCAGGGAGACAAGGCAAAGGAAAGGTGCTGGCAGTGGTGGTTATCTTACATTTCAGAGTTCCTAAACTCACAAACACTACAATCTCAGTGGATGCTGTGGCTGATGTACGCTTTTCAAAATGTACATCAACTAAAACCGCTGAGTTTGATGCAGTTCTAACAAGGACTCAGTGAAGCCAGGAGATGAGGTCGCTTTAAGAAGCAAAAGAATTTAGGTGGACTTGTGCCTCCTGAAAGAGGGGAGCTGGCTATAAAAGAGCAATTTTCAATCTGCAGCTGAATTAACTAGGAAAATGAAGTTTGCCAGTTACGGGCTCTCCTGAATTCAGGCCTGTCACTGTGGTGAAGAGGCTCTTTTTGGAAGGACGAACACCCGTAGAGTTGAGGGAAAATGGTTTTTGTGGCTGGCCACGTGAGCTTTTGCTGAAATGCCAGTTCAAGAACAGAAGCCTGACCTATGACTTTTTCTGTGAGTGTTTTTGAGGCAGAGTCATGCATATTCTGCGATGAATGGAACCTGAAATGAAGAGGCTCAGCATTGCTACTAGCAGTGCAGTGCTTGACTATAAATAGAGTATTTCAGTCAATTTTAATCCTGAGAAACAGCATTTATCTCATGACAGCCCTTTCTCTTCTTTTTTCTCCTTCTGTAAACTGCTTCCTCGAAGATCAAGCAGATACACAAACACATTAACTTATTAAGTAGCAATTATGGTAATGTAAACAACATAACAAAGGATAGAACATGTTGCAAAATATGCACATCCTCATCAAATGCTGAGATTTGCAATAACCTGCTCCGACTGTACTTTTA
The DNA here is from genome assembly GCA_013396735.1 of Grallaria varia. NCBI lineage: Eukaryota > Metazoa > Chordata > Aves > Passeriformes > Formicariidae > Grallaria > Grallaria varia. The sequence continues at coordinate 45,294 of VWZG01009896.1, read as the reverse complement.
TTCTAGTCATGTGGGGTAGCCTCACCTGTTTTACCTGTTACTTTTTTATTGTCACAAAATTAAAACCTTCAATTATGCTTTGGTCCTCAGCCATGCCATGTTACATCACACACACTGAAGGCATGGCCCAGGAGCAGAGCCCAGTTCATCTGAATATTTGCACGTATATTTAACTCTAAACATGTCAGCGCTCCTACATAAGCACTGTGCTGACTTGAAGTCTGCCTTCTCAGGTGATGTCTTAACCTCTTTGCCTGACTGTGTTCTGAGTTTATGGAATACAAGCCTTTTGGTGAGAAGAGAAACCAAAGGCTGGGACGACATTCACACATCTGTCATGCAAATACTGCTTGTACCTGTGAAGCTGCTTGTGCTATTGGAACTCCCGCCTTGATACGTATGTCCTTTTAGGTGCCCTAGCTGAGAAGCAACTTTGAAATTGTGAGCTAGAGCTATCGAAACCAAAAATACATAAATTGGATGTCTTGTCAGCTAATACCTCTGGCTTTAATGACACTAAAGCCTGCTGACACACGTGGTTGTGGCAAGAAGGCTTTCTGCAGTGTGAATGGAGCAGCTGCTGCTGATCAGGGAGGGAAATCAATGACTCAGCATTCATCAGAAGCATCCTCCTGCTGGTCACCGCTGCCAAGCGCTGACTCATCGATTTTCCTCCCTGCTAGGCGTAGACTGCTCTATTTTCTTTACAGCAAGCTCTAAAATGTTTCCAGTGCACTGTATGCAGCTGTCTGCTCCCATTGGTAGGTCTCAGTGGGAGCACCCCAACACATGAATTGTACTGGGGCGGGGGCATAAATCTCACATTCGCCCAGTGTAGTTTTTTCAAAGTGTCTGAAGCTCAGCATGTGTGAATCTACAAATCACCCCGTCTACCCCAATCAGCACAAACGAGGTGTTCTGCTTGCCATAAGCTCACTAAATAATTTTTTTCTTGTGAAGTGGCAAATGGAACACAATATGCATGGCTCACAGATTCACAGTCACTGAAACAAATCCAACAGCATGAAGTTGTCATCAAGAAATATGTCTAGGAAAACCTCTACAGCCACACAGTTTCAGCACAGCATGATAGTACCGACCGGTTCTTCAATATTCAGACAAAGAGATTGCCATATATAGTGCACATAAGGAGTGCTGTCCTTTGATTTCTCCTTTTAAAAGAAATCATCCTTGCAGCTGTTCTCTGTTGTCCCTCAGTCTTGAATATCTTCTTTATTTAAAGAGACCCTTGGAAGTCAAAAACAGAGTCAGAAAGGGAGCTTTGTCTGCCAGTATTAAAATCTTGTGAGTCATGTTTTCCCAAATCTTTCACAAAATTCAGTCAGAATTCAGCTCACAGCTTCAACTTCAGGAATACTATGAAGGTGACTACAAGCAATCATAGCCATTTAAAATTTGAAAAGCTCATTTAGGCTGAAATGTGTGATATGTTCACATACATCTCTTTTCCGTTTCATTTACAAAGAGCAACAGAATTGTGGAGTTGAACAATAAAGCTTGAAAGCTTTCAGTTCCATTCCATTTTTAATATGCAAATGAGGCAAGTTCTGAAATCTGCAACCCAGCTTCTACTCGCTGATTTTAATCTAAGAAATGGCATATTTACTAGACTACTTACTTAAAGAGAAGATTTACTTTAACACAGTATCTCACTGTATTAGAGTTGCAAAGATTTTCAGACCTCTCACATTGCTGTTCTCTTCAAAAACGAGGAAATATGCAAATAGGTTGTTATTTATAATAGCTGCCGCTTGCTATGTTTGTAAAATAATTATATTTGCCTGTTAATTGACCTTGTGTGCACAATAGGGACAAAAATAAAGAAATGATGCATGAAAATTCAGAGTAACACTGGATTGGATTGATTTGGAAAAATATATTAACTGTTAATTTTCAAAAATAGCAAGCAATTAATTGCTGCTCTAATGAACATTTGTATTTTACTCTGGCAACCATACTGTGTTAACACAGTACATTGAAAGTCGAGGCAGACCGTTTGATTGCAGTGTTTGCACTGCAGTAAGTGTGCTCTTGGTTTAATGTTAAATTTTCATCTCAAATGTTCTTACAGGAATGCAGATGTTGTCCTATTTGTCGGTCTTGTTAAAACCTTTGTCATGTGAGTGCCAGTGCGTGTAGTAACACCTAATAAATTATGTAAAGTGTTGCAGTGTGCTGTACTTGTGTGACCATTTCAATATACCGTAATTGTTTTCCACACTTCCCCCACAGGTTAGTCTGGCTTCCAGCAGAGGCAGAAGTGAATAACAAGCCAATCAACATGCAAAATATTGAACAGAGCAGCTCAGCCACAGCCATCAGCCAAACGTGAGATTAGTGTGTGGTTGCAGACAGGACGGTGAGTCTTTACACTCAGCTTTGCACATCTGCTCGCTGTATCTTCTGAATCACATTTCTGTTGTTTACTGGTCAAAACAAGTTGTTCTCCATGTCAGCAATGGATGATTAATACAATGGCAGAAGGGCTAGGTTACGTTCACTGCAAATTATCAGGCAGAGACTTCATTTTGCCTGTTTGGAGCTTTGGAACTAAATCCCAAGAGACTAAGCCTGAGCCCTGAGTCTTGATTCTGAATGGTAAATGCAGGTAACGTGGGGATATGGCCTCATCATGCTGACTGGCACTTGCAGTGAGCAGCATGTAGGGGACCCTGCTCTGATGTGTAAAGACACTTGTTCTGGGTTTAGATGAGGATTTGGATCACATTACAGTGTGTGATTCTGGCTCTACCGTGCCCAAGTGGTGCATTCCCTTTCACTGTGATAGATGTGACTTCTGGAGGCTGCTGTCCAAAAGACATTTAGTTTGTGACTGTAAGAGTTGTCTGTAGAACAGACCTGGGTCTGCACTGTGGTACTGGGAGAACCTGCTCTTGGTAGACGTTTTGGCCTTTGCCTTTCCACGGAGCCCACTGAGTGAGTGCCTGCAGCAGTGCCAGTTAAGGAAGCTCCTTTCTGTGATGGGAACAGCTGGCACTGGCAACTGGGCTGAGGCCACTGGCTCCTTCTAGATGGGCCACGCTTAACAGATTTTAGGTGGCAAGTTTCAGTCACTACTTGCCTGTGGTGAGTTTAACCAGTGGTTTGAAAATGAAAGTCTCTGATTTGTACTGCAAATCCTCTAAGGCATCCAGCATTTTTTTTAATGTGTGTGTGTGTGATTTGTTATGGTTTTTTCTGCTGTTTTAAGTATTTCTTTATTTCACCTGGATAACTGCCCATAATTTGTCTTGCTTCTCAGTCAGGTATCTACAAGTTGGAAAGCATCGACTTTTGCCTGTATAGGTTGGTGCCATTCTGTGAAACATGCAGAATGTTTTTGCTGTATCTTTTCCGAAATGGAATATTTTACAATCCTGCTCTAGTGCCAGTAAACCATTGTGAAAGCAGCTAATCTGTGCTAATGATTGTGTAAGAATAAAATAGGGGGAAAAAATGAACACAGGAACTTCTCTTCTCTGAATTTATGGCATTACAGTCCTTCCCATGGCAACACAGATAGTCAGATGGTTCAGTAGCAAAGTACAAGCAGGAAGAAAAGGCAAACAATGACAGAGAGGAAAAAAAGGCAAAGAAAGCAATGTGATTTTCTCTAAAATATAATAACTAAATGGTAAAAGAAAATCCTTACAAATGGTACTGTCTACTTGTAAAGAATATCCTTCATGTGCTCATTTCTTTCTATTAGACTGGCTTGTCTAAAACATATACAGAAAGCCCTTTAATATCCATTATACTGTATACTAAAGCATTCAGGTCTAATACTATTACTGATAAAGAAACCAAAAGCATATTTACAGAGACTGAATGTCTATAAAGAGCAGATCAAGCAAGTCTCTTGAGAAAGGGAAGTCCCATATCAGATTATTGTGTGAAAAAAATACCATGCTCATCTCAATTACAGCACCAATTTGGTTTATTTAAAAAGGAAGTAATTCTGGGTTTATATCATAAAATCACTTTTTTAAGCCTGTAAACATCCAATAAATTTAATTTTTAGATAAGATCCATTTTGCAAAAAGCTATTTATGAAAAGCTTCAAATAATAATTAGAGAGGATTTAATAACCTAATCACTGACTAATACTAGCACACAGTAAGTACAATGAATTAGATCCTTCTGCGGAGTTACTGTTTTACCTCATCTCATTTGGCAGTTTATTATACAATGTAAGTTGCTCAAGCCTTTAATCCCTACACCAGTGAAGGTATGTAGCAGAAAAGTTCTGATTTTAGTCTCTTGAGTTTGTGAGTAAAAAATCTTTAATAATGTTTGTCAGGGTAACTGTCTAGCTGAACTTAATGCAAAAGCAAAATACAGTGTTACATTGTAAATTTATGAATATTAACATCTGAAACATAAAAGGAAGTTATGCTATTTAGCATAAACATAGGCCAATTCAATATTGTCAGTATAATATGGAATATTAAAGCTCCTCCTTTAAAACTATGTGCATATTATGGCTTATGTTAACTTTAGTGCTCTACTAAACATTGTAGGTGCTCTACTAAAGCTAATATGAGCCCTTTTGTTTATTATAATGCACTTTGAGCCAGACTCTAGAATTAATTTCATTCCTGGTCATGCAATTTTCCTCTGAATAAAAATGAGTGCAATGTCACCCTGAGACTGGCAAGAGAGAGAGAGGGGTGGTGGCCCAAAATCAGAAGCACTAACACAGAATAAGTTATATCCCTTAGAATTAAAACTACTCCTTTATCACTTGAATCTTTTCTAGTGAGATTTAGTTTAATTTTTAAGAACTTCAGGGCAGGTTAATGAAGGTCTACTCCTGTAATAGATGCAAGGTATTTAAAATGGGTCAAACCAAAACCCTAGACAGACCATTGCAGTGCTTTGGGACTTTAAAATCCTGAATGAAACTTCATGTATTAGCAACACTTGGTCCTCTTGCTCTTAGAACTGATGCTATCAGTGGTCATTGCTGAGTGCATGTTCTGTAACACCCAGTTACCTGGTCACAAGGATCAGATACACCATACTGAAACACAGCAGACTCCAGTGGATCAGCACACCTTTTACATAGTCAACCTACATTTCTGTGTGTATACTGAAATGTAGAAGAGCACAGAAGTAGTTAAGAAAAGGTAGGAGAGGAAAAATACAGATACTGTTAAGCAGAACTGTCTATAAAGTGATATGTATATACAAATTAGGGAACAGATCCCTCATATTGGAACTGTCTTCAAGGAAGAAGAAAGAAAAATTAAAAACTGTCAGATAAACAACTTGGCCATTTCCATAAGTACTCCTCAGGTGCTATTAAAAAGTTTCCACTGGAGGTAGCTACAGTGATACAGTCACAAAGATACAGCTCCTAATAGCTCCAAGTGATGTGTGCCCATCAAACTCCACCTGAAAGGCAGTCAGGTGGCTGTAATAAGGAAGAGTGAAAACTGTGAATAATTAGGTTTTGAACTAAAGAGTTCTAAAANTAGCATTACAGCTTCAGTTTTCAAAGCACAGAGATGGGCGGGGCAAGGGAGCGGGAGGAATCAGAAACCAAATTCTCAGTTTACTCTTTCGTGCCTCATTATGAACATACAGTGTGGATTATATAGTCCTTGGAGATGTCTGCACTAATAATCTTAAGCTTTAGAATAAATGATCTCAAAGTACATTGCAAATTTAACAGTTTGATATCAGACTTAAGCATAAGATGACTGCAGCTGTATCTGAGATTTTCTAGGCAAAAGGCTTACAGCAAGGGANCCCCCTAAGAAATGGCAAAGGAATCTTCGGTGTGCAGGATGTAGTCAGTAGTGCAGTAGTGCAGTAGTGCAGCTGAAGTGAGGCAAGTTCACTATAGCTAATTCCTTGTCCTTTATGGAAAGTGCCACAGATGATTGAATTGTCAGCTTTTGGTATCATCTGCAATGTGGCAGCTCCAGTATCTTACCCAACCATGTGTCCAGTTTTCAGAGCATGGGGTGAATCCTGGCAGGGCAACGTGCAGCATTGCTCCTCAGTTCTTTGTGACCCCACGTTCCACATCAGTGGAGCTGGATCCAGTGCCTTCTTATTCATGCTTTCAGCTTAAGGTTTCCATTTATTAAATCAGCCCTTCCATTATCATCATTTATGTACTAGTCATACATCATTTCTATCTATTGTAATACTTCTTCCCAGGATTTAAATAACTCTGGCACCAAATAGCTTGTGCAATCTGAACAAAGGGTCTTAAGCTATCAGAATAGCTTTATCTAAAACATACATACAAACAAATGAAAGGAAGAACGCTATTTGTGTTCTTTTTCTGTTTTGTGAATAGAAGGTATGCAGGAATAGAGATACTCAGGATTGAGTACATTCTGGCAACAGTCAGATGCAGCCCCAGCAGATGACGAAAGTTGCTATGACTTCAAAATGAACTCTCTTTGCAAGTTTCAGAACTGTTCTCCACTGTCCAGTTAATTACATATCTTCTCTTTTTTTTTTTAATTATATCTCAGATATTGCTGAAGACTTGATAACCTTGGGCTTGTTTAAACTTTTAGCTCTCCTCCAAATCCAAGAGTTTTCAGTCTGTTGCTAACATACCTTTCTGGTTAACATCCTTTACTCTTTTTTAGCTGTTTCTTTCAAAAATCTTCAGCCGGCCACACATTGCCAGACCAGCATCATCTCCAGATTTTTAACTTGAAAAACTGCATTGCTACCATTTCTTTGCATCAGAACTGTTGGATGTTGTGCAACATCCCAAATCGCTCTGAGATAATAAGATAAAAATAGGCCATTGGGAATCCAGCGTAGATTTAAGCCAGTAACCACATAAAATTCTTGCACTCCAAAAATTTCATTGCAGATGCAGTCTTTGAGAGAATGCGAAAAAAAAAATGTTTTCAAACTAACGCTAGGCTCAAAGTTGGAAACTCCCCTTCAAGAAGCAGCAGTCTATTATGTTAGTGGAGTTGTGCTAGAAAACAATGGACATGGGGAAAATATGAGTGATGTCTAAGAGGAGCTTCTTCGAGTCCCCACTTTTCCTCAACACCTGTAGGAGGGCTGAGAGAGGGATGGTTCTGGGCATTGCAAGCAGAGGTAGAATGCGCTTTAGCTTATGTTTTCTCAGGCCCTTTTGCAGCAGAGGGTGAAGCTCCCAATATATATCTCCCTCTTCTTGTGTATATCTAAAGATGTCATCCAGAATCCTGCTGAAAAATTAAAATGGGAAGCACTGGCATCTATATGCTTTGATATAATATGTAATGACTCATGTTGCATGAGCTATGGCAAGCCCTTGTGTATGGCAGGTGTGAGAAAAGGGAATGAGGAGCAGCTGCTATTTAAGAATATTTTACAACTACATTAGTTTTGTTTCATTTCAATTTCCAAGTGCATATTACATGTCAAGTTTTGATGAATATATATTCAAGACAGGAACATTTTATTCATACCTTTTGTATTTTAGGTACAATTTCAAATGGATCATCAGAAATTACCTTCCCAAACCTGTTGGTTTGTAGGCTTCTGACAAGGCAATTCTCATTCCATTTCAAACCCTGCTTTCTTTCCTTACACTCTGTCTTGCTCTTGTATTTCTCTGCATTCCACAATGTTTCCTTTACGAAATTATACACTTTTACCTTGATGTCCTACCTGAAGGTGGTTTATAGCATGTAGGAAGCTCCCCCAGTCTGTGTGAAAGGGAGAACCTCTTTTCACAGCTTGTGGGCAGAACACGAGCACTTTTATTGTCAGTCATTTAATCCTGGAAAGGTGCTAACGCTGGCTAAACACAATGCAGCTGCCACCTTGGCTCTAAAAACTGAAGTGGCACTGGTACTGTATTTAAGAGTATATGTAAGAACAAACCTGATTTCTGGTATTTCACACTTGTGTTTGTCTGTTTTTCAAAATCCAGAATTCATTCTTGCATTCTCCTGTTAAAGTTGTACCATAATAACTCGATGCAGGCTGTGCACACCTTCCTCCTCTGGGTAGGTCTGGTCAGAGAACAATGGTTTCAGATTCCTGAGTTAGAGTTCAGAAGGGAGGCTCGCTAAGGCTGTTTGGTTTTTGCTGTGGAGTTCTGTGTCTGTGATTTGGTTTTGTGTGATAATTTAAGGACAGATGTAGAAACACTCCTTCCTTGGATCTCTGGAAGTAGGCTGGCAGTATTCAATCGTTATTACATTAGGATGATTCAAGGCTGAGAATACTGATGCCACCCTTCCCCCAGCACTCTGTAGACACACAGACACATGCACACAGGCGTGCACACAGAGTATTATCTCTGTTTGCCTTACTAATGTCATTGTGCAATATTCCATTTTCCTCTCTCTTCTTGTCCCCAGGGTCTGTAACAAACCCCTGCTGGACCTTTTATCCACCCACTAAGTCCAGATTAATTTATTATACTCCATCTAGTTTTTGAACTGTTCCTTCTAAATGTGTGATGGGGCTTAGGGCTGTGCAAAGGGGATTCAAGGATAAGGGGAGAAAACATCCTCAGGCTCCAGCTTACAGTGAAAGGTTGTGTTACAGTACGAGCACCTCTACTATTATTATGCATAGCCATGGAAGATGATGCAGGAGGAATGACTGATTAGAGCTCATATTTAGCTAAATTAATATCTCAAGTCCATTTTTTTTTTGTGTAAAAGTGAGTTCATCATAATCTAAAAGCAAATATTTGCCTTTAATATCTCTGATTTATGCATAGAATACAGTGTACTCTTCATTTCCTTCTTAATTATTATTATTTTTTTAAACAGCTTCCAGGCAGAAAGTCAAAGCCTGCTGTGTTTTATATTATACTCTGCAACTCATTTTCCTGTTTTTTTTTTTTTTTTAATAAAACATCTAATTAATCCACGTAATCGGAATGCTTTCTGTTTAAACTCAATGTGCTAATGAAAGAACTGAATTAAAATGTAGCTAATTTGTTGTACCTATGAAAGTAAGAGGTAGGTAAAAATATATAGAGATAAAAAGTTGAATACTTTATGCCTAGTATGTGAATGGTGCCTGAAAACAAATAGAAATAAGGGTAACGGAGTAGAAAATGTCTGAAAAAAAGGTCTTCAATGAAGTGAAAATTATGCTCCTCATTTTTGCCATCTCATTTTTGCTCGTTGCATTACATAAGCTGAGTCTGATGATCTTGCATTGGTACCAACAAAACTGCTGTTTCTTTTCCCTTTCTGGAAAGTCTCAGTGTGAGCTTTTTGCAGGATCCTGACAAAAAGAAAACATCAAAGATTGTAGCAACTCAGGCCTCTTTATCTTGGGTTGAACACAATTAGTTACGTTAGAAGTTTCTTTATCTCTGTTTGACTCAGCATCTTCTCTGGGGAAAATACAATCAGGAGGAACTGGGGCCAGTCATGTATTTAGAAATTAAGAGTGTAACTTCAGGTAGCAAAGTCTGTAATAAAAGAAAGAGTTTAGAAAAGTGTGCCTTTTGATGAATTATCACCAGTACAATTTTTAATGGAATGTTTGTCAGGCTTTTGCATGAAATACCAGCAGCTCTTTAACATCTTTGGAATTATTACCCAGACAATTTCCAGTAATAACGAAGTCGAAAATCGATGTAGGAAATATTACTATAGTAAAAGTAAAAAGATGCCTCCAAATGGTAATGTACAAACCCTCACAAGGGAAAGCTTACTTGCTCATGAAGCTTTCCCCATAGAAACATTATAAATCATACATAAGTCAGTGTATGACTGAGAAAAAGAAAAATAACTATCAAGACAAAGTTTAGAATTACTTAAAGTGTTCATGGCTTGACACAGACAAATGCAAAGAGAACATGTTTGTTAAGCACAGTCAGCAGAAACCTGGCATCTCACGGTGTCTGAGTGGAAGCTTGGAAGTCCTGGTTTTTTGAAAAATGCATTAGATCCATTTCTCTGCCCTCTTTTGCATCTGCACCAAAATCAGTCATGACACATCACTGCTAAGTAGTTATGCAGCAAATGGAGACTCAGACCCATTTTTTCCAAGGAAATCTCACCTTTGAGGCAGTGTAACTTCTGCATGGTCTTACTTTTACCTATTTTTTCAATTGACCTACCAAGACAAAAAAGGATGTGTGGCTTCCCCTCTGGCATAGAGTTGGGCATTCACATATATATCCCAGCATGAAATCTCAGCCCTGTTGTAGCAGTGGCAAAATTCCAAATGACTTAAGCAGGAGCAGCAGCCTTCTGAGCCCCCCTGTTTTGCTACTTTCAAGATACCATTTGTTCTTTCCAGAGACTGTTTATGCTGCAAATACAAATGGGCCCATCTTAAACTACCCAGGAATCTTAATGTTACCAAATCAGTTGGATTTTTTTTTCTAGATCTGATTTGAAATTAGGATGCGGAATAAAATCACTGATATCATACTATGGCTTCGTTCGTATTATGCTCAGGATCACTTTGTCTTCATATTGTACAGAACAGTAACAAGAAGATTGTCTCCATCCCTCTTACAGGGTTTTATAAATTATGTGCTGAATGAGGGAGAGCAGGTGGCAAAACAAGGACATGAGTGACGTGGGAAAATCAAATAACAAAGAAAAATTCTGTTTAGTGGGGAAGCTTGGGCTACATTTTCTCAATAAAACCACTCTCCTGGGTGGGAAGCTGCTAAAGGCACGTACCTTTTGCTGTGTAGGTGCAAATGAGACCTTGAACGTGGCTGGCACCTGGACAGTAACACAAATAAGAATGGTGACTGCATCCATTTTCCAAGAAATACATATGTACTTATACTGCAATGTTTTGTAATTAATGCTCAACTCAAAAAACATCCACGAGATCATAAGAGCAGCTAATAGTGAGCACTGCAGATGCCCAGATTAGTCTGTGTCATAGTTGAAGCCAGAATGACTAATATAGTATTCCGCTTCAAAATAAAGCTTTCTAAACGATAAGAAAGAAAATAAAGATTTACCATCTTGTTTAACTTTTAAATCACCACCAAAAACATACAATTGTATTGCAGAATCCTCACAAAAGCATCTACAAAAGTTTTTTCTGGAGACATATCCTTATTTCAGTGTCCCCATGTCTCACCACTGGCTACAAGTTGCCTTCATCTCCAACGTGTTTCATGGCATGGGAGTTGGTAAGATCTCAGTTACCTGCCAAGGTGGCTCCACATAGAGGCTCCAGAAAAGACTGCAGATGACACCAGAATTGTCGTTCAAAAGGTTCCTGTTTTAATTTACACAAGGACAGAGGGGTGAATACTGAGCTATTTACAAATTCAGCTGTGCCCTATTTCATTCTGAGACAAAGTCACATTGCATAAAGGTAATGCTGTATGCCTGATTCAGGTAATTTCTGACAGTTTCCACTTCTCTCTTCTCAGCTTGCTCTGGTGTAAAGCAAATGTCTTCCCATGGGTTTGGGTTGTGTGCCCTCCCAGAACACTGCTCAGCCAAGCCCAGCAAAAGCTGGTAATTCCCCTACTATGAAAGCATAGCCTCTTTTTATATGGTGAGCAGGGTAGCAGAGTTTCTGGTCTTTAAAGCCCCACAAGAACAGCTGGTCAAGGCTGTAAAATGGCAGAGGGGCTGGGAATCAGCTATGGTCTTGTTCCCAGCTGGGAGACTGAATAGGGTTCCTGCCTGAAAAGATGTCGGTTATATAGTGGGAGGTTTTGCAGGAGAGAAAACAGAGAAAGGCTCTGTGGCCATGGGGTGCTGTAAGGGCTGAGTAGTGCTGCCTAACTTGCAGAAGATAGGCAGTCTTGGTGGTCTGTCCTGTTGTTGGATGGAAAATAACACCTTGTTCTTGAGGTTTTCTACACCAGAGTGCTATCCCTGCATGGTGAGCTCATGTGTGCTGCTGGTCTGCTCCTGATAGGAAAGGTAAAGGCATGGCTGTTATTGATGCTATCCTGCTGTTACCGTGTCTCTTTGTGTCATTTTTTCATTCTTCTTCTGCAAAGGCAAAAATTGTGCTGCTTTCTTAAATCTTCACTGGCAGAGGGAATGTCTTTGGAGCTGCAAAAATGGAGAAAGCCTTTACAGAGGTTCACCATAGCTTAACTATTGCCCCTGCAGGCAGTGCTGCAGGTTGGCCCGGATGGTGATTCTTTTCTCCCTTGCTTTGAAAAGAAAAGAAATAAAGAAAATCATAAAACATACTGACCTTACTTGATTTCAGTGGAAGTGCAGTTGTGAAAGCGGTTACATAGTAGGATTTGGAAAATGTAGTTTGGACACTTGTTTTTGTCATTTCACCAGGAAAAAATAATGATGCCTTGTAACTTGTATATTGTCCTTAGCTTACTTTTACCTTGACTTGTGTAGATTTGGGTCTCTGTCTACCGGTAGCAAATTTGGTGGCAGTGTGTGTCCTTTGGTACCAAGCACTAGTAACAGACAATCACATTCCTGCAAAAGTGGTAAAGCTAAACTGTTGAGTGGTGTTTTTAGTTCATCAAAATGGGGCTGCCATGTCTTTCCTGTTGTAATCCCTGGCATGGCTCAGTCTCCCTTTGAGTGGGGAAACCAGATAAATAGAGGAAAATCTTCTGAAAATCTTCTCTAATAGAAGTCCTGATATAAGGAAGATGCTGTTTCAGGTGAGGATTGTTATTTTTTTTTCTACCCATTAATGCAGATGAGTTTAGGTGGCACCACTTTCATTTTAGGAATCCAAACTCAAATAATACTGTTTTTTCCAGTTATTTTGCTCTTGTTAATGACTAAGGCTTAGGCTGAGGCTATGAATTTATTTATGACTTTGACCTGCTTTGAACCCAAGTTTACTTGGAGTCAAACTGATGATTGCATACAGACTATGCCTTCTTATTTTAGCTAACAATCTGAGTTTTAGAAGTAGATTATATTCGAAGCCTTCAACAAATATTTACTAATGTTTTCCATTTGTGTGGGTAGAAAGGCCCAAGGAAAAAAGAGAGATGAGCACAAAAGCTGTAGCGCACAATAGTGAATGAGACTAAGCAACAAAATTTTCCTAGACAAATCTGAGCATCTGTTTGAAAGGAAAAGTCTGAAGAGGGTCATCCAGTCCTATTGGCAATCCTAATACAGTAAATGTTCTCCTGCTCTTTCACACATAAAAATTCCCAAAACTGGTCACAGAGACAAGAACTTTTCAGTGTTTACGTCCAGGGCCAACTGGACAGATGTGTTTAGGGAGTATTGCTGCTTGCTGATGTGATGTGAGGGGTAAACACAGCTTCAGCAGCTCTTTCTGACTAAACAGGAAATAGCCAAAGCCAGGCTGGCTCCGTGCTTTGTTCTTCTGCAGTGTGTCACCTTCACTGAGGATAAAAGTGAGTCAGATATTGAATGTCATTGCTGAAATTACTTTTGTTTGTTAAAATAAAAATGCAGATTTGTAGAAAGTGTAACAGTATATTCCCGTATACCTATACTAGCTTTTAACGTGTTTGAAGCAATATTTTCAGAAGCCTACTTCAAGTGTACCTAATGCAAAATGTTGCAAAATAATTCTGTAAGGCACAGTTGTTTACTAATAATAGATATTCTATGCAAAGCTGTTTGAAGTGCTGTTTTACAGTCATCTGCTGAATTGAAAAACCTTTGCAAACAACATTTTTACATTTCAAGGTAACAGTTAAATTATGTAGTCTTGGTATCCCACACTCAAAATTCCTCTTTACACTGGCACGGGGAATACTTATTTTAAGCACATCCAGTAAAATACATATTTTAAATGATATTTTACAGTTCAGTGGTTTCTCTAACCTGAAGATCCCAAAGTGCTTCTCAGATGGAGATGAAGTTAGCTTAAGAATAGTCCTATGAGCACAATTATTTCCAGTTTGCATACAGAGAAAATGAGCGATGAAACCCAATGGTTTGTTGAAGGTTGCACACAGGTGCTGGCAGTAAGAATAGAACCTGCACTTCTTGCCTCCCACTCCTGTGCTTTAACTGCAAAGCTGCTATTAGGCTTTCCACATCATCCTGTGATTGACTAACTTTTATTATATCAGTGGAGATTCAGGAGTTCTGAGCTAATTAATGCTCTGGCACTCTTCAAACCCTCAGCTGCTCTTTACCTCCGATGGTTCCATAGGGTTCGATGACTTGCAGTGATGTGTCTCTGAAGAGACAACAAAGAAAGGCAAACAAAGGATGGGGATTCACTAACCTTCTCTGATAAAGGTAGGGGCCATAGTCAGAAATATTTGCTTAGATTTTATAGGCTTCTTATTCTTTTTAAACAGAAGGTGTAAAAGCTTCTAGGAGGGACCCTGTCATATTAAAAATCTGATAATTTGAAAGTTCTTCCCTGTCACTGCCAGCTGCACTTCTTTTCCACTGATTACAGAAAATCACCTGAATTCTCTTTTAAAACTCTGCCTTTTCCATGAGACCAAATTAAAAGCCAAGATTCCTATGTAAGCCACAAGAATCAAGTATTACAAATACTCTGCCTGCTGTACTTCTAAATAATTAGGGAGGGACATAAGCTGCCAGTCTTTGAACTGGATCAACAGCTTCCAGAAGTCTGGGTTAAGGTATTTTGGTTCAAATTTGTAAGACCACTGTTTACAACCCACTCTGTGTAGAGTTTACTGTTCCAGCTTTTCTGATAGCAAGAAGATTAATTGTGAAGACAATAAAGAGACTAAGCTATTAGGAGTGATGAATTTTGGAGCAGGTAATTTTTTCAGTCCGATTAACAGCCTGTCAGTAATGGTTGGGCATCAAGAGGCAGTACATTGCAAACAACAAGAAGGACTTTAGAACATTCATTGTTAAATTGTAATGTCATCTCAACTCAATTCTCACTGTTACTCTTGGTCTCTCTCCACATCACAAAGGTTTATGTTCTGTTTACATTTTACTTTGGTATTTTAATGTTCCAACAACCCACAAGTAGGTCATGAATATGTATATACCCAAAAAAGGTAACTTACCATGTTAAAAACAAAATATACAAAACACAAGGTTTTTTCTAAAACTACTTTTTTTGTGTGTGTGTGTCAACCAATATCGTAGAAATATGATATTTTGTGAACCTAGGCTTCTAAATGTGACTTTAAAGGTATCAATGAATATACATCACTGCAGCAACTGAATGCTCCAAATGGTTAAAAAAAATAATATAACTTGCTCTCTAAAAATCTATGAGCAAAACAGTGTGAGGAACTCAGGGGTGAAGTAACTTTACAGTGCTAATAGGGCTTAATATATAAAGCATTAAGCACTGCTGTAGCACTCATAAAACACCACGGCTAATGCTTAAACTTGTTTGACATTGGAGCCTTTTTACTACTTATATTCCAACATATTTACAAATTGAGAAGAGGCTTGTTGAATCTTGTTCCATGATAGGCTTCTGAAATATTCGGGCTGGCAGTTTTCAATTACTTCATCTTGGCTGAGGTTCAGAGCAGGCCAGCACAGGGAAGGAAGGCATTCAGCTTGACCAGCCGAAACACAAGGGGGTAACACATACCCTTAAAGGGGAAGAGCCCAAAGACTGGGCTCTTCTTGACATACATCATTAACTATTTATAGAGATTCATTATTTTGTGGATTTGTCACAATTGGCTCTTAGGACAGGGTGTCTACATGCTTTGCTAATTATCCCTAACCTGCTTGGAGGCACGTTTGTGAATGCCAGTCATTTACAGCCAATTTACATACTTGGGGGAGGGATCTGGGGACAGAGAGTCATGGTATAAAAACAGGTTAGAGTCAGTGCATTAATGTTACCCTCCAGATCACCTGTGCCATGCCTTCATCCATCTTTGTCCGAAATGGGCCTAACCCCTGGCATCCTTCACTAGTGACCAGAAAGTGGAACAATTTCTTCAAGATTTCTTGAATTCCCTGGAGTGATGTCAGTCTTTGTGCAGAACTTCAGGGTGTTTTTAGAGAATGAAATTATATGTTTATGATACACTCCTGATTTACTTTTTTTATATGAAATGTCAATGTTTTCTTTTTGCATAACCCCCCTTTCGGTGTGTCAGAACCATATTCCTAACAATCCATAAGGGAACATAAAGCTCCTGCTTGAATGCATATTAGTTTATTGTACTCCTTGCCTTGAGGTTTGAAGTGACTTGTTTTCACACAGTAAGAGGGTGGGCAGAGCTCAGTGTAGGTGTTGGGTGGTAGCATTAGCCACCCATCCCTAATCTGAGGTGTCATGCCTGACTGTGCTGTGCCGTCATCACTGCGCTCTCCGTGCTTTGTCATCATTAAGTGGGTGGCTGCTGTGCCAAGATGCTTCTGTTCAATGAATCAATTGTAAAATGAATGTTAGACTTCTGCAGGGGGAGGTATCGTGCCTCCTTCTGTGACTTCCCACCCCCAGACTTTTTCTTCCTCTTCTCCTCTAACACGCTGCAACAGCTTTATGAAAATCAAATGCTTTAATTGTAAAACTGCCACTTAATTGACAATACGCAGGATTTATTCAGTGCTCAGCTACTAGAAAGTTACTATTTGGCATTCCTCTATTTTCTTTCTTTCTCCATCTTACCAAACAAATTTTAATATTTAAACATATGCCACATTGTTTAGGAGGCAAGCATCAGCATCACAGTGAGCTTTAAAGAAGTTGTTTGAAAACTTCACACTTTTTCAGTATTTCTTTTATCCAGGGCTGGATTCTTTGGTCAGCTTAGGCATAGTAGCCCTAACATGGAGAGCAGCAAGTTCTTCCTGCAGGACAGAGTTCTCCAGTCCTGTAGCCAGGTGCCCCTTCCCATAGCCAGAAGCAGGACAAAGAAGGATCCTGCTGTACACAGTCTGCTGTGGCTTGAGGCTCCCAAGGATTTCACATTTGCTCCTTGCAAAATGACTGGAGAAAATTTTTTGTGTATGTTTTTCCTCCTTGTGAGGACACTGTGAACAGGATGCTCTGTGGGCAGTTACTGGAGTGGGGCTGCTGCTGGTATGGGGAGGTTTCTAGCATGCCTTCAACTGATAAAGGGGATTCATTACTTTTCCACAGCAGTTCCTACATATGTTTAGGCTGACCATGGTACGTAACTGCCCCCTGCCCTGCTGACGAAGTGATAGTTGACCTCATTTGCCAGGCACAGAAGAGACTGTCCTGCCATGTAGAAGGTCTGTGTTATGAGCATGTTTATAGGCACATGGGTGCTGCAGAGGACTACTGTACTGTGGGGAAACTTTTCTGTCCTTACCACAAGTGGAATAAGTACATTAAAAAAAACCCACAAAAAAGCAAAATGCAAAGTAACCCCAACAAAAAGCCACACTGGAGTGAGCCTGTCAGGATGGAGCCTGTGCAGGGTATGCTTCTGCTTGAGCTTCCCAAGGAACTGCAGAGAATTTCTGTGGGGTGGGATTGGTTTAGATGTTGCTTGATATTGATCAGTTTGGAAAGTCTCTCTTACCCTTGTCACATAAACCTGTGGAAGAGGGAGCCTCCTCCTAGCATAAGCACTAGCAGTGGGCAGCTCTGCACGCTGTTCAGCCAGCTCACACTGTGTGAGACCAGCTTTTCCCTGCACTTACCTCACTGAGGTTGCCTACAGATAAATGAGGGCCTGTTTTAGCTGTGATTTCTAAGTATCTGCCTTGGGGTTATTTATCCCATTTATTCAGAAGTGGCTTCTTTTGAAAAAGAGGAGGACATGAAGAGATACAGCTTCCTAGGTAGCAGTAAAGTGCGTGCTGGGTGTGCATGACAATATAGGTCTCTGAGGTTTAGTGGATCTGGAATTATGCCATTTGTCTCACACTAATTGAAGCACGTGTCTACAAATGTGCAGTGCAAAACATAGGATAAATGACAATCATTAGATAAGTGGACTGCATAACCTATTTTATGATCAGATAGGCAGTTATATTTTCAGGTGCTGAGAAAGTATGTTTTGTGAAGAAAAGCTGCCCTTTTTTGCATGTACATATGTGTATACACATTAGGCTAATAGGATTTGGTTCTGCTAAGCCAGTCTGAGACAACGCATAGCCTTTTATGGCCTTCCAGAATCTTTCCTGTGTGTCCCTTATGTTTGTGAAAGACAGCAGCACTTTTAAAATTGAGTCCAGAGTAACAACTTTTCAACTTAAACCTGCCTCTGTATGAGAACAAGATATCTCAAAGAGTAAGTGTTGTATCTTAAGCACGATTAAAATTCATTTCCTCATGCACTGGAGTCTCTAGAAAAAGGTTTCTGTATTGTACAGTTTCAAGAGACAGCTGCTGAGATGAGGCTGGACAGGATCACAGTTTGAAACAAACTGAATGTTTCTGGAAAGAATGGGCACATCTCTGTTCCTGACAGAGGCATTCAGTGCAATATGAAGGTTAATGTAACATGGACACCAGTGTACTTTGTCATTACATTATGTTTGCTCTCATGGTGCACATGAAATCTCATTGCAAATGTTTCCAAGAAAGGGAATTAATGCATTTTTGTTATTTGAAGTTTGATTTCAGCAGCCAAGGCGAATGGATCTGTGCTGTTGACTTTGGGATCAGACATTTTTATGTCACTTCTGTCAGTTTCAAATTAAAAAAGTCTTCTCAATAAGTCTTTTATCTTCATTGCTATGTCTACAGTATTGCTCAGCTGTATTGAGCTATGCAAGTGGGCGGGGGAAAAAATGAGAAACTTAGTCATAGTCTAAAGATATCAAACCATTAAGAGAGGAAACACTTCTGCTGTGTGCCTGATCTTTGCAAACAACTGAGGCATCCACTCGTAGACTTGGGAAAAAAAAAGGGAAGGGAAAAAACCAATCCCCAAAGACATTTTCTATCTGTACGCTTCAGTGCATAGCAAGTGGTGTATGCTTTTTAGGCATGATTCACAAGGCAGATTCATGTGCAAGTGACTCTAGGTACAGCAGTGGGGGTGGATCTGGATCGTGTAAGGCCAGTGCAGAATGTAGGAAAACATCTTCCTCCCACTCCCCAGTAAACAATGTCAAATCAGAAGGTTTACACTGCAGTTTTATTGTTAACACAAGAGGAGATCTGGGTAGCACTAAAGGTCCATTTAATCTTATATTCTTTCTAGAACAGTAGTGTCTGATACTTAAGGAAGGGTAAGAATGAGGACAGCGAGAGGCAGACCTGCAAACACTAGTTTGCATTTCTCATGAGTGGAGCTAGTATTTGAACCATTGTGGCCAGAGCAGCCACTAGAGTTATTCTGTGACTTTGTCATTCTACTTACACATTACAACAGTCTTTGACAGTAAGCCCCTGCAATTTAATTGTGTACTGGGTGAAAAGTACTTATTTTTGTTCTTTGTTTTAAGCTTCCTACCTAAATAATGAGTACACTGACAAATTATTGGGATGTGAGGGGAAAAAATTAATCATAGGCAGTTTCTCTGGTTTCTAGCCCCCTACCTTATCCACTCACTTTTCCGGGCTGAAAAATCCTAATTCTCCCTGCCTAAGAAAAATCCTAATTCTCCCTGTCTAAGAAAGTTATTCCTTACCTTTAAGCAGCACTGTTGCCATTGTTACCTTTTCTGCACTTTAAAAAACCAAAACTAACCAACCAACCAACAAGCAAAGCATACATACAAAGTACCCACATACTAAAACAAACCATAAAAATAAAGGGAATCATTTGGAAGTAAAGTTCATTAGAAAGGTCAGCTCAAAGCACCAACTCCACAGCTGAAAGATGACAAAAGTGTAAGCATGAGAAAATAGGTGCTGTCTTGTGCTTGCTTTTGAATCCTAATGATTGGTCAGAAGCATGAGAGATATCTTAGTGTTTTCTCTTGGGTAATAGAAAATAAAACCCAGAAAGACTGAGAAAGCTTAGGATGGAAGTTACTATCAACCTGCTCTATGCACTTTTTGCGTGTTTCATTCTCATGCATTTATATTTATTTCAAATGGGTTGATGGCAGCATCTGATAAATGAGCTGCTGTCAGTTGTAGTCCATTGTGTTTGTCATCAGTGCAAGTTCACTGTAGTCAGTGATGAAATTTCACCTGCTGTGTGAGAAAAAATAAAATGCACAGTTGTGGTTGTAATTAGGGTTGAAAATCAATAGTAAAAGATGTTTTAAAAATGAGAAGGACAATAAAAGGGGAAATGAGGAGAAAACTGTGAAAATAGAATTAACTGGGGACGGATAAGAACCATGAATACAGAGACATACTGGAGGAAATGGAACATTAATCCAAGGTGGAACAACTACAACCACTTTTTGTAAGAGGCTTCATTTTGGGAAAGAATGTCTTTTCTAGTAAAAATCTCCTTTCCTGTAGTAGTGTGTGCATGTATACGAACAGAATGTGGAGCTGCTAATGGTGCCTTGAAGATCCTCACATTTTTTCTGCTTCATTCCCTTGGTGGCCACCATCCTGAAAAAATGAAGGATTTGGATGAAACTCACTTTAGAATTCAGGAGGGGATGTACCTGAATAAGTGAGAGAGCAGCATGTCACACTACAGTTCACAATAAAGAATGCTGCACCTAATTTTTTTTTTTTTCATTTTCCTTAAAACTGTTCTCTAATAGCTTTTGAGACAAAGTGTCTGGGGGTTTGGATATGACCAGATGGCTGAGCACTGAGTAGTCTTCTTCTAAGTTGCTCTTAAAAAGCACCTGTACTAAAAGGGTGGAAAATTGAAAATTCTTGTTGGCTCCACAGGGGATGACTTGTGTTTGGTTTTGATGGAGTGGAATATCTTTGACTATTGCTGATTATGAAAGGGCTTATTACTGGCTAGGGAGTAGAAAAGGCAAAGCATTTCATTCTCTGCTTTTCTTAGCTTTCACCTCAAAAGCATCAGCTTAGGAAACTGTGTGTCAGAATGTCAAAGAAATGCTCAAGCAGTTTGTTCTTTTTGTTTTATCTTTCTCTAAATATCAAAAACCCTGGTTGTAGAAAAAACAGTCTTTCTCTTTAATAAGACTATTTCCAGTACAAAGCTAGTACAATATGACAGGCAAATACAATAACCTTATTAAAACATCTTCTGTATAACACACAAATGTGTGAAATGTTTTTTTCCCTCAATAAATAGCCTTCAGTAAGGTACGTGTATTGTGCTTAGGTACTGGACTGCATGCTCGTATCACTTTGAAGCTACATCTGCTATGCTTTAAACAGTAGCCAACAACGTATGACGGGATGGCAGAACAGTTTAATATCATGCCCTTTATCTGCCCAGAGAGCACGAATGAAAAATAAAGCAAATGGCTAGCATAGAAGGGGAGAGCATGTTGTTCTATCAGTACAGACAATTCTGCTCCTGTTTGGTACATCAGTGTTATAATACAGAGATAAAAATGAATCCTTGCATAGTGAATTGAATATTTCCTAGAAGCTCTTTTAGAAATTGTTTCTGATGTTGTTAGTTAAGGAAGACTTATCAGAGTTTATTTAAGTTATCTGATATCAGTTTCCCAATGCACAAATCCGCAAGAAAGTAACATCTCATGGGTATTAATGCACTTTTTTGAAGGGACAATAGATGTATCAAACAAACAGCTGACTTTGTCGAGCTTTGGTATATGTCATATTAAACAAAAGTAGCCCACAAACAAAGGGATTTTATGTGGGTTTTGCAGAAATGTGCAAAGACTAGAGGACATATGACACTGCATGTGCTTGTAAGGGAACAAAACGAAAACAGAAAAGGAGGCAGACAGCTGGTTCAAGCCCAGTTCAGCAAACAGTACCCACAAAGAGCAATGTTTGCTTTTATATCCGGGCATACCGGCTTCTTAAGTCAGGGAAGTCTCTTAGAAATAAATAACAGCCAGTGGGACTCCCTGCTCCTGCAGGCACAGTAACACTACGCAGAATGTGTAAGTTGTGGTTAAAGTAGTATTGTAGCTTTCGGATACCTCTTTATGGAACATTTGTGGGTTTCATGGTTCGTGTATCTCAAAAAATCCTGTAGTTATAGAATAGAATCAACTTAAAATCCAGAGCGTCTGTTGACACACAGTGAGGCTGTGGGTTCCGGAGTCTTTGGAGGCACCATGTGCACCAGACAAGGTGAAATTGAATTCTCAAGCTGAGTATGTGGCAGTCCACAGCACCAAACATAGATCTGAGCTGATTCTCAAGTCCCAGCTTGTTTGTCATCAGTGTTGTTCATGCAACAAGCCTATGCTGAAGTGTGGATTTAGGCAAAGCTCCAGAGCACACCCACAGGCAACAGTCTAACCATGCTCAGGATGAGATCCACGGTGGTGGCACGATGGCTTGGAATACCCTACAGCCCTCTCCAGCAGCACAAATCCTGCTGTCTGTTATCCTGGAGAACAGGGAAGGCGGGCTACAGCTGAGCTGCCAGACAGCAGTGTGGGTGGAAACGTGCACACCTCAAGTCCCACCTTGCTAGACCTTCTCTTTTCCCCTCTCGGCAGAGCTGTGGCAGGTGACAGCTGTGCGTCTGCAGGGCTGAAGCACCAGCCCTCCCACTGCACCGCAGGGTCCACAGGCTGGTCCTCCACTTATCACACACGTCTTTTTTTTTTTTTTTTTTTTTTTTAAAAGTAACAGTGGCAATCAGCAAGAAAGCCATTTGCTCTACAAAACTCCCATGTGGTGTGAATTCGAAAGTGATTTAATATTTCAGATGGTAATGGTGGGCCTTTACCCTGAATGGTAGAGTAAATGGCTTCCTTATATAAATAGGTAACCCTTAACATTTACATTTTTTAAAATGTCAGGATGTAAAAACACTGAGAAGGTTGAAAGAGGAGGAAGAAGTGTTAGCACTGCATTG
This sequence comes from Grallaria varia, assembly GCA_013396735.1. Classification (NCBI taxonomy): domain Eukaryota; kingdom Metazoa; phylum Chordata; class Aves; order Passeriformes; family Formicariidae; genus Grallaria; species Grallaria varia. The sequence goes on along the minus strand of VWZG01009896.1, from coordinate 22,577 downwards.
TTTACCTAGTGTACAGAACACAGCCCTGTGAAACCTTGATAGAAGTCTGAACTCTGCTACATATGGGAAAAAATTGTAAATAACTAGCCATATCTACAAAATCAATTGCTTAGCCTCCTCAGGTTGAAAATTGGCTTAAAATTCATGAGGACTTAAAAACAATATACTTCAATTTTCTGTTATTCTAGGTTTTGTTTGTTTTGAGTTGTTTTTGTCTTACTTTTAGGCTTTTCTTTTTCTCTTGAATCTTATAAGGATTTTAAATGAAAAATAATTTAAATCACCTACTGCAACACTGGGGTTACAGTTTTTGAGAGTTCTCAATGCTACTTAGATAATGAAGTTTTGATTTGATTACAAAGACTTGAGATCTGGAAATTAAAATTTACAGAGCAAGAATTAAGTTAAAATAGAAAGAAAAAATGATCAGCAAATGAAAGGAAGGATGACTGCACCCTTCAACAAGCCTACAAAACATAGGCCTAGTTCCTCAGCTGTTGTAAAATGCCACAGACCAGCGAAACTTTCATTAGCTGAAGAGTCCTGGCCCAGGGATCATCAGCCAGTGCTGATCCAGTGAAAGAATTTGAACTGTACTCCTGCTTTGCTGAAGGAATCCCAGGAAGATTGCAGTCTGTTATTAAAGGACCATCATTAATTGAAGTCCACTATTAGGACCCTCATAAGGACTCTGGATATCTTGAGCATGCCGCTCTCGCCTGGAATAGCTGTGTTACATGTGAGGTGGTGTCACTGCAGGGGCTGGGGTCAGTCCCCCTACAGGGGTGGCCATCCCTACCCCGAGCTGCTGAAAGGTTTTGAGAGGTGTCCCTGACCAAGCTCCTGTATCTTAAGACAGGACTATAACCTGGACTTGAGCTGCCAAGAGCAATCATTTTAAGGAAAGTCACCTTCGGTAATACAGGAGATATAATTCTGAAGTAAATTATTTGAATTTGTAGGAGTAGAGAGTGTTTATGACTCCTCTCTGCACAAGTTGGTTTTTTTAAGTCCAAATAAACACTTTCCTGAAACATATTTTCAGACTTTTCTCTAAGGCATAAAGCACATAGCAGTGAGCTTTAATGCCCGTATTATAAAATGTTTCCCTGCAGATGTACAAAAATACCTAACAAGTTACAGGACTGAGTATATAGACTGTAGGGTTTTATTTTGAGATGATTCAAGGGACAAATTAAGATATAAAACTGGGGAAAGGAGAGAGTTTTCTTACAACCAGACCCTCAGTTGGTGTAAATTAAGGTTGACCTGTACATATCTTAAGGACTATGTCACCTAAGCATCTGATTCACACTTAAAATATTTCTTGGCAAAATAAAAGAGTATCTTGTAAAATTCTGATAAATTGCATTTTTAGGCTTAAATATCTCTAGGAAAACAGGAGGAAACTTCAAAAGCTACTGCCACCCCCAAGACTGGTGTTTCTAGCAAATATGTCCAGGCAGTTGTGCTCCTAAATTCAATTATACTGGTGATTCCAGCATAGATCCTGCTGGACAATCATCTACATCATAAAAAGTGCAGGTCATTTGCCACAACTGAGCAAAACTGTCATTTTCTGCCTAAAAGAAGCTGGGGCTAAGGCAGAAAATAAATCCTCTGTGACTCATAAAGAGAGCGCTTTTTTAGGTCAGGTCAAGAACAAAGACATTGGCAGCGCAATGCTGAGAGGCTTATAGTGGTATATCCCTAAGGACAACTCCCGACACCAACTGGAATTTGTTCCTTGATGGGGTGAATGGTTTTTGAATGGATTTGTAAATGCCCTTAAAATAATCAGTTTATTCAATTAGCGAATTGCCCTATTGTCCTTTAAATATGGAAGAATTTTTTAATTTTTTTTACCAAATATGCTGTTTAGTGTCTGTAGCAGGAGGAGAAAAGAAAGAGATGGCTCTGAGAGCAGGAACAGAGTAAATGCTCTGGGGAGGATGAGACTGAGAGAGAATGTTACTCCCTCTGCCAGGCACAGGCACACACACTCTCACAGCACTCCACAGCGTGGAGCAGGGGATGGAACAGCCTTCCACCTTGGAGCCAAGGTGTTTCTTAATATTACTGAAATTAAATTATAATTTTGCCTTCAAGTTCAAATTTTCTTGTGAGTCTTGTTGTTTCTAAGATTTTTTTTGGTTGCAGAAAAGGCCCAGAGTTAAACAGCTGCTTTCCTAATTTCCCTCATGTTACATTTTCTATTTTTTTTCTTTCAAAAACAGCGTGCTTGAGTTTTCCTTTCAAATCCCATGATGCTCAGTAACAGGAACCATCTCATAGTGTATTTGCAGTGGATCTGTGTGTTAAAGGCTAATACTAACCTAACTCAGATGGGAGATGGTAAAATCTTTCCCAGAAAAAGAGGTAGGAGATGGTGCAAGAAAACAGGTGTGCTTGCTTGTTTTAGCCCAATACTTCTTCTGACCTTGGGTTTTGGATTCTGTTCACCTTGAAATGATAATTATTCTTTAGAAAATAATTTTAGAGAGCAGTTTCAGGTTACTTATTATATTAGCATTGATTTTTTTTAATTTTTTTTCCCTCAAGTTCTGTTGTGGACTAAGAGTTGTATACATGTAAACCTTATTCATCTTTCTACTTTTGACCATGGTTTAGAGCTGACTGATTTCAGAATCAACAGTATGATCCTCTTCCTGTCTAAGATGTTCCTTTCACACAAACTCTCTACTTCCCCATGAACACAGGGCACCCTCCTGAAGGCTTCCATGAACACACACACACACCAGTAACTGGGTCACTGGGAAAAAAATCAATTTCTGCCCTTCACTTTCTGAGCTCCAGAAAAGAGTGACAAAGTCCACAGGTTGTGAATGGGAAGTGGAAACCTGACTTCATTCCTTGGGCTCTGTGGGAAGCAAATGAGGGTAATGAGACTGCTCTAGTCAGCAAATATGTCAGTACCCCTTGGAGAGAAGGGACCTCCCAGAAGTTCTTCATCTACTGTACTCATCTGTGACTCCTCCCTTTGCTGCCGGAGGACATGGACAGAATAAACCCCACAGGACTGAGAGCTCTCCCTTGTCCATGTCCCCAGCAGTGGGGCTGCTCTAGAAGCATGTGTGATGTCATATGGCTCAGCAAATTTCTTCCTTTGAGTCTCTGGTGGTCAAAAAAATGGAATTGTACAAGTTGTATGTGAATTGTCTGGAAGACTTTGCTCTTAGATGGTATTGCAGCTCTTGTAACACACTGAAATAGGGACATTGCAAACACCGAGATGTTCATGAGCAAACAGGTGGGGACCTCCCTGGATCCCACTGAACAGAACTGTCCTGGCAGTTGTGACACCAGTGGGTCTCTCAGGGCAGCCGGACTTGCTGTCTGTGCAGGTTTCTGTGCGGTCAAGTGATTTGGCATGTGCATCGTTTGCTCTAAACTTTGCTTTGAGGGAGTGAACTTGAGCTTTTTCATGGGTCTAATATAAACTTCTGAAAAGTTTTCCACGTGCTCAGACAGAAGAATGAATGCAAAAATGTGCCGTGAGGAAAGACAGCCCTCCACAGTTTTCAGTCACTGCTAGACCAAGCTGTACTGCAAATCTAACATTCAGTAATTTTTAAGTGGTATTTCTAGCCTAACTTTTGAGCTGAAGAACTTCAGATATAAGCAGCCAGACTTCTGAATCCTCATGAATCCTTGTGACTCTTCGAAGCTTTGCCATCATTAATCAGCCCATCCATAAAAAAATATTTCAGACATATGCTCCATATGTACATGCATGTGCTTCTGTAACTATTAATAAAACCAGCAATATTGTCATCTCTATATAATTATAATCCCCGCCTTATGGGATTGCCTTCCTAGTGTTTCAGGTTTAAGAAACCAGATCCCCATCTCCGTTGTATAAACATTTTAAAAGCATCACCTAGTTGCAAAGGATTCCCCAGATACATGTTTTTCTTTGAAGATATTCCTACTAACGATGTGTTATTAGTGTGAAGGGCCAAATTATCTACCCATCTAATTGGTTCAGCTCCACTGTGCCACAGAATTTGACATTATCATTTCTCAGGGTCTAACATAATTCATACAAAAGATCAATTTGTTATACTTATCATGTTAGTATAGAGAACATTTAATAACAGGACATTTAATGCAGCATTAGCTTTGCAGCGCTTTTAGTGTAGAGAAAATATCCCTTTTTTTCTTAGCATTAATTTAAGCAGTCCTTATTCAAATGGTTTTGCCCCTCTGCTTTTATAAATTAACTAATATAATTGTATTGTAAATATTTATCTTCCCTAAATTAATGTGGAATCAAAATTAATTAGTTTGAAAAATATGAATTGCCATTCAACATCACATTTAAACATATAACAAATTAACAGGATAATTTTTCTGCTCTGCTCCCTGCGTGTAAAATCTAGCCAGTGAAAACCTCAGGATATGGTTTCCTTGTTCTCAGTTGTCATTAAGCAGGGGCCTCTTTTGACAAGTTTTTGACACATTGCTCTTCCATCAGGTTCCTTACTTTCGATTGTGGAATGACAAGTCTATTTTGTGGTGGTGTGAAATGAACCATGTACTGCTACCGCTGTCTCATGTCTCATAATGGAAGGTTCACAGCATGGACAATTGGGAATTTCTCCAGGCAGGGGAAAAGCACTTATTTTCAACCCCTAGCTTTAATCAATCAAGGAGAAACTGGAAATCGCTGTAAAGTAATGAATGTCAATTTATGTACATGCTATTGATTTTAGAAATTTAATGCTCTGTTTCCCTATTTTGTGTTGACCTTATGAAGCTTAAAGATGAACACAAAAGGTGAATATTCTTGAGACAGAATTGGTTTTCCCCTGGAAATGTGAACAATAGATTTTGTACCTTCTGTGTATGAAAGGGAAAATTTAAAAAAAAAAAAAAAAGAGAGAGGGTCATCTGGAACTTAAGGCAAAGGACTGTACCAAGTCAAGGGATTGGAGGAAACAGGGGCATGTTATTAAACCCATTTGTTGCAAAATGCACAAACCCATTCTTGCAAGACACATCCCAGTTGTTGTTATGATCTTGACACACTAAGGGTTTGGGTTATTAAAATGTCCCCTTTGGTTAAGTGCAGTCTTGATTTAACATTTGTTATTTTTATACAAAAGTGTGAAGGTATTGTTTTGAATAATTCACTGTTTATCTACCTTGTAGTTTGCATGCTTTGTGCTCCTTCATAGCACTTTGACAGAGTGAGAGAGAGATTAGTAAACATGACCCCAGAAGACCTCTGTAAGTGCCTGTCTAGCATAACTTATTGGCTTCACTTTCTCTGCTTGGAGGATCGTTAGCTTTGCTGGATGCATTGCACACGAGTTTTGCTGTCTCTTATCGTCTCAAAGTTTACATCTCCTGGTTCTCGTTCCCAGATAAGAAGCTCAGGCACTGTCAGTCTGTACTCTCAGGAACGCGCCCTCTCCCCTGCAGAGCAAGAAAACAATGACTTCAGAGATTATATAATTTGAATCTATGCTGAAAAACCTCATTCTCATAATATTGTTTCTCTAATTCCTCCTAAGCATAAAAAACAATTCCAGTAAGAAACGGCATGTTACGCTGGTGTTTTAATCAGTCACAACATTCTGCCCCTACAGCAGCAGTAAGAAAACACATACAGAATGTTTTGTTCACTCAGAGGATTTCTTGTTGATCTCCACTGTATATTTGTACAAAAGCTCTCAGGGGATTTCTCATGTTACTTCCCTGAATACACAGTAACAGGATTGCACAGGAAAAGTGCTGGTGGTAGCAGTATGCTCTTAACCAGCATATTCTACTGCTCTGACTAGTGCAAAAATTGAAGCCAGCTCTGAAAGACAGGTTTTTTCCCCCTCTTTGCAATAGTTTTACAAATGAAATCACAATATTCCCTGAGATTACTAGTGCACTTGACTCCATGATCAATTTACTACATTTTCAATATAGACTTTGACAAGAATGATTTGTTTATGCTGTCACAAGAATCAGTCTCAGCAAATTAGACCTGTCAAAGTTACTTTTTCTGCACAATACAGTTTGCTTTATTTTTGACACCTGTGCAGTTGGGAAAGCTATGGTAAATAGTGTAAAGACTTGAATCAGAAGGTAAGCGATGTGCCTCTGGATCCTGCTCCCTGTGTCAAAAATGAATCTCCACAGGTCACAGGACTATTTTGGAACTGATAATGGCAAAATTGTGATTTGAAGTTTGGATTTTGAATATAATACCAGTATGTACTGAAATGCCCATGAAAATCAAGGATGCATCTGTGAGAGTATGCAGGAAGCAGAACTTTAGTGTAGAACTGTAGAGATGTCACATCACCATCAAAGTATCTATGCATCATGTCAGTGTAGCCTCATTAGCTCCTTTTTTTAAATACTTTGCCTCCTTCTCATCATTGTATTTTAGCTACAGTCAAGGTCTAGGTTGTGTCCTGGGGCCCAGCTGGACCTCTTGCACAGCCTTGGCGTCAGTGAGCGCCAGTAGAATGCGCTCTGAGGTGAGCTCCCTCCCTGCTTTGGGGGCTTGCTGCCTGCCGTGCATTGACAGATCGCTGGTGTGCTTGTCCTGGGTGGGGGTAACAGCTCAATACTCATGTACCCAAGTTTGTTCCTTCTCATGGCCCGATACGTGTGTGACCCAGATCAAACCTGAACCTTGACACCAGACTACACAGCATGCTTTGGGGAACTCAAGGGGAATAATTGTAATGATAAGTCCTTACGATAACAAAACACCATTAAATCTGTGTATGAAAATTAGAGTTGGTTAAGTGGGTTAGTACTTATATACTGGAAGGTCAACAAAAAGAGCCCAGATTTATCTGCGTGACAAAGTTGCATCAGTCAAATGTGCACATTTTGGTGCAGGATTCTATTTGCCTGCCTTTTTCGGTGCCAGGGAAAACTTTCAGTTTCATTTATACTGATGTGTGGTCACCCTGAGTTAAACCCCAATAAACCCACTTTAAACCAATGTAGCTCAGATGTTTTACGTAAGAGGCTGTATTTAATCTGGAGCAGCCTTTTTACATCGACAGGCCCTTAGTGCTCATTAAAGCAATGGAGTGATGTCTGCTCAGATTGAGCCTGAGTTTTGCACTTCAGGAAATCTTCCAAATTGAGGAGGAAAAAATGTGAAAATATTGAGGAAAACTGAAATTAGTAAGTGCTAAAGAAGAACAAGGCACAACAGTGATTATCAGGGTGATCTGCTACTAATTAACTGAAGAACCAAATTACTTTGGCTCTCTGGTTCCTAACTCTGCTTCTTACTTTGAATTTACCTGTTTCTTTTCAATTTGAAAGTTCTACTGGAAAGTAAAACACTCAGTGCTTAACAGACCTTTATGATAGAGTTCATTTGATCCAACCAGGCCCAATTTATAGCTGCTTTTCTCCAGAGCCTATTTACTTTGCTACGATTATGATTTGCTGTTGTAATATTGGGATGTCAACAAAAGGAGCCAGAGACAAATGTTATTGATTGATGGTACCCTATGTTTCTGCAAGAGGAATGCTTTATCAACACCATAAAGGACCTTATCCTTTCCAAAAACAGGGTGTTTTTTGTGGCCATGACAAACAGGAAGGGCTTTATCATTAACATTGTAAGGAATTTTGTGATCAGACACATTTTTGTGTGTCTGAGCTACTCCTAGTGCTTATTTGAAGTGTCTCTTTTTATTAGGAATAGTAGTCTAAAAACTGAAAGTAAATAGTAAATACAGTGCTTTTAAAGGAAACTGATTTTTAGACAACACCATTGGCAGAGGGTTTATTGTTGCAGTTTACCCTGTCTTCCCTCTGATTTGCAATTTTGGATAGTCAGTGTTTGTTATTATTTTGAGAGTAGAAAAAATTAGTTGAATGGCCCTGTGTATTTTGTAAGTCTTTGTTGCAGAAACCTGTCTCCATAACTGGCAAACTGTCTTGCAAACCATAGCTTCTGTAAGTAGTTTTTACTTATATGAATAATCTCATTTGCTTCCTTGGGGCAGGAATACTTAAGTAGTCTTAAAGAATATTTAAAAAATGAGGCTTTTGCTGGCAGTACTTTTTAACTCCTGCCATTCTGCTTCCTTTCCTATCCTTTAATTAAAATGTGCATGGATCTGACCTCAGAAACAAGAGAGGCCGGATCTCACTGGCTCCGACCGGTGTAACCTGCACTCACCGGAGCCATTCCAGTGGCTTGGAATAAGGGTCATTTGTGCCTATTAAGCTTTGCCCTTATTTCAGTGTTAGGATCTGACGTGCTGCAGGTGTTGCTTGTGTCTTTTGGTAGATTTGACAGGCACCCCTCGATAGCTGTCAGGGCCCCACATGCACTCACCATCCTGATGGCCCTGCCCAGCCTCTCAGCACCCCTGGCCATGGCCCAGGAACCCCTCTGGGGCGTCAGTCCCTGCAGTGTGCATGGCCCCAGCTCTCCTCTTGGAATGTAACTCAGATGTCATTGACCTTGGGCTCGCTGTGTGACCCACTGCTCACCTGCGTGTCCCTGCGCTGTTACCGGGACCCGCTGCTGTCGCCGCCCTACTCTGCTCACTGGGCCCAGGTGCTGTGGGACTGTGCCCTGGTGCTCAGCACCAGCCTGTGCTCTGGGCTCACAGCACAGCCCTCAGCAGCCCCACTCCTGCTGCTCCCTGATGGGAAAGTCGAGGAGCTGCTTGGAAAAAGCGTTACGGTTTGTGTTTCGCCCCTCTAGGGAAGCCCAAAGAAGAATGTATTGGGAGTTTTTGCAACTTCCATTAACTTCTGAGAGGACATTTTTCCTAACAGAGATTTACCATCTCTTACCCTAGAGGATGTGGTACTGTCTGTTGTCCTTATCTTGCTGGTGTGCTCAAACTCCTTGACTACTGAAACACGCAACCAAAAAAATGGTTTACACAGATTCCTTACTACAGGTCTGAGCTTGAGATCCTTGCTCAGGCAGAGTTTCCACTGAGCCTGATCTTTCTTCAGCACACCTGGCCTCAAACAGTGGACGGGCTATTGAAGACTACAGCTTATCTATGCTAGGATCAACTTTTCCTTTTTCACTCGTCCCTTCTGCCCCACTTGCAATTCCCACCCACATCCATTCCCTTACATCTTTGAGACATCCTTTCCCCTTGCCTCTGCCTTCAGTTACTTGCCTGTCTCAGCCTCATTATCTGCTCTGGGTGCCCCACTCTTCTCTTTCCTAAGAAAAATGTTTCTCCTCCTGAATATCCTTCCATTGTTTTGGGGTTTTTTTGGGACCCCCAGCAGGCAAGTAGCAGTGAAGACAGAGGGAAGGTATTTCCCTGTCAGACCAGTCAGAACATGCAAGCCTTGTTATCCAGAACATGTGCACGCTCTCCCCGTGCCCCACGCATGCTTCTTACCTGTCAGCCACAGATAACCCAAATAAATTGTCCTGTTGTCTGCATTCAACCCCTGGGCAACATGATGAGTGGATCTAGTCTAATATATGTGCACTATAGGCCAGATTTTTCTGTTAGTTTATGACCACCTGCTTTCCTGCAGTTGTACTTGATTTATAGGGTGTAATAATGTGGATGTATTTTTCGTGCAGATGGTACAGCCTCTAACACTACTCAGTAGGCCTTGTGCAGAAGGGGGGGACGAATTTTGAGATCCTGTAGCTGTGAACAGTTACTGGTGAAGAAGCAATCTGCACTTCTGCAGCTCTCCTACGTGTGAAAAAGGAAAGACTGCTAGTGCCAGCAGTGGTTACACCTGGGCAGTGAGTCTGGTGCAGCTGTGAAGGTACAAAAGGATTTCACAGGAGTCACGTCCATTGGCACCTGGGCAACAAATTCATCTGTCAGCTACTGCAAAGCCCTGGTTTAGGGATCTATTCTGCATCTAGTGGCTGTCAGAGAGGAGTTTGGGGACTAGATTCTCTGCTGATACCCTCTGGTTAACATCCAACTGAAGCTGCAGAATGAAAAGTTGGGAAAATTGGCCCTTTTGTTTTCATGGGATTGTTTAATGCGAAAGTTTTGATCAGTGTATACAATGTGTACAAAGTGTATACAGTGAACTGCATCATATGGACCTCTGACTTCTTTATATTCTATGATTTGTGCTTGTCGTTTGCTGAGGGACAGGTGAGCTAGTGAAGGAATTCAACAGTAGTGCTGGGCACCAGTGAGGCCACACCTCGAGTTCTGTGTTCCCTTTGGGGCCTCTCAGGACAAGAAAGGCACTGAGAGGCTGGAGCGTGTCCACAGAAGGGCAATGGAGCTGGGGAAGGGTCTGGAGCACAACTTTGATGAGCAGCTGAGGGAGCTGGGGGTGTTTACGTGGAGAAAAGGAGGCTCAAGTGTGACTTCCTCACTCTCTACAACTCCCTGAAAGGAGCTTGTGGCCAGGGAGGGGTCAGCCTCTTCTCCCAGGTAAGATGCAATAAGACCAGAGGCCTCAAGTTGTGCCAGGGGAGGTCTAGGTTGGATATCAGGAAAAATTCCTCCACTGAAAGGGTTGTCAAAGCACTGGAACAGGTTGCCCAGGGGAGTGTTAGAGTCACCATCCTTGGTGGTATTTACCAGGCATGCAGATGTGGCACTGAGGAACTTGGTGTTGTGGTGATTTGGCAGTGCTGGGTCAACGGTGGAACTTGTTCATCTTAGAGGTTTTTTCCACTCCAAGCGATTCTCTGAAATGTTCCTTCACATCCAATTCCATGAGGTGCTGGGGCCTTGTTGTAAGGCTGTTGGCATGTTCAGGGAAGGTCATGGCTTCTGGGTACCTGGCAGGATTGCAGCCAGTGTTAAACCTGGAGTCTGAATTTTGGAATCAGCAAATTTGTGCATAGCTGGCCCACGGAGAGAAGGGAAGAGGGTTTGTTAGGATTTGGATAGTATGTAGAGGAATGAGTGAGCATGCTGGGATGGGATTTAAAGTTTCAAACCAATTAGAATTTTAATTGTTTCTTTTTTTCCTGTTTGTTAGCAGTTGTGATAAACTACCCTAGGCTAATACATAGCTGAAGCACATCCCCATGTAGGGACACCACAGCCCTACCAGTTTCAGAAATTTCTAACAATGAGTCCTGAATTAGCTCTAAAATACCCACAGTTCATAAAGACTGCATAAACCTGGAAAAAGCCGTGAGTTTGTTTACTGCCAACAAATTTTAGGGCAAATTGAGAATGTTTATTCTCTAAACACATTCCACTGTAATTTCAAAATGATGGCTTTTTTCCTTTACAAATAGCAGTTTCAATATCCCTTGCTTCACGAGTGTTTGATCTAACCACAGTTGATGTTTAGCCATGGTAACACTCGGGATCTTTTTTTCATGCCTGTTGCTTTTCTGCTCCCCCCTCCGCTCCCTGAGACAGATTGATTTGGAACCTGTCCAAGTTCTCTCAGGAGTGATATCAAATTCGCTCTGTTCTCTCCACACCTGACCCATTCTGGCTTCCTTTAAACACTAAAGCTAGCAAGAGCCCAGCTGTGATGGGAAAAAATCCCAAACAACCAAACAAGAAAATCTCCTTATATGTTATTCCTCTACAGGAACAGTGGCTAATGGGGAGCAGTGTTTCAATGGATATATAACAGACTATGTAAAAATGGAAATTACTGGTCAGGTTTCTTTTTATATCAGAACATATTTTAAAAAGAGGGAAAAATAAATGTAGGCATTTCTAGAACAGCTGCACCTACCTCTGCACCACTCTGTCTGTATCCATCCGTTTATATCCCTTTAGTCATGCAATAATAAAAACAGCCCTTTTCCATATTCACACTTTAAAACACGCACTGCAGTTCAACCTGGTGTTTCATGTAATAATCAAACCAATTCCCCCGCCAATAGCTGCACACACATATGTGCGTCAGTTCTTTAAATACGCGACCTTAGGGAAATAGGCCCTGGTTGGAGCAGGAGGCACTCAGGCTGAGCATACAATGAGTTTAAATGGAATAAGCTAATTTGTCACTGTTTTGTTATGATTGAATATATGTGTTTAGAATGAAATTTAATTTAAATCCAATTTGTAACATCTCTGTGGGTGGGACAAAGGGAAAAAAACCCAAAGGATATATTAACTGGATACTGTACTGTGAATGTAATGGGACTTCTGAGCTTAATGTTCAATTAAAAAGCCCTGCATGTTCTTATTACTGTTTACAGGAGTAGGTTTGGGGGAGATTTATGTTACAAAAAACCCCACTGTACAACCCCTTTTTTGTCACCAACTCATGCAAACTCTTTACCTGGTGCAGTTAAACCATCTGTTATTCTTGAAGGAAAATTCAGTCACAGAGGTATCAGGAGATAAAAAGTGTATTTTTATATAAACATTTGCCTGAGTTGCCATGTTGTTTTTTTACTTGAGAAAATTAAGATGAATTAGTATCCCTGGCTGTTGTGTTTTGATATGAACCAGAAGAATCTAAGTGGAATAAACAGGCGTGAGCCTTGTGGGGGCTGATTAGTCACAGGCAGCAGTGCTGGGAGCGGCTGCGCCCGCGCCTGGCTGTGGACCTGCACCCAGCCCTGCTGCACTGGCAGGGCTGAGCCGAGCCTGGCAGCCTCTGCTCCCCCACCTCCTCCTCTGCCCTGCAGGAGCCGGGGAAGTGATGAATGGCAGGAGGAGAAGCAGCGTTCTTCCTGCTGGTCAGTGGATTGGCAGTTGGTTATCGGGTGCCTCACTGGGTGGTCAGAGTCTCTAGCTGGGGTCCCAGCTGGTAAAAGTCAGGAGTGCTTGCTGGGCTGCAGTGGAATGACACTACTTTACACTGGATTTCTTCTGTTAATTATGTTTTTCTCTCTCTCTCCTTTACTTACAAAAAATGTCGCAATTATATATTAAGCAGGGTGCTTTAAGAAGGTTCAGAATATGATACTGACCCAGGAAGGATAAGTCAGGTGAAGGAAGAGAGGGTGGGCAAGTAGGTACTCACCACTCCTTATATGAGGGATAAACAGCTGGAATTACGGTATCTAGATCTGAGTGTATTGGCAATCATTAGTTCATATCACCTTTGCATTGTTTATTTAACCTTGAATGCCTGTATTGAATATATCCTTTAAATAATTATTATTCATAAATATATACCTATAATAGATCCTGCAAAGACAGATATTTTTATTATAGACCCTTAAAGTACATACAAATAATTAAATACTTTGTTGCTTGTACAGTATGTTCTTTCATTTGCATGTAATTTGCTTAATATTAAGTAAGGACTTATTACAAGCTCTCAAAACAGATATAGCCCTTATTGGATAATTAATACTAATCTTCCAAACACATTAACAACACAGAGGCAGTAACAGCTATCTTAGGAGCTGTTACAGTCCATCTTATAAATCCTGCCTTAGTGTGTGGATTAGTTCATGTTCCTCTGGAGATGTGAGAATCTACAGTGTTGATCCTGATGCCATGCATGGGGCCGAGTCTGTAGGGATCTCTTCCCCTCCAGATTCTGAGGTTTTTGAACACAGCTCAGTTTGAAATTCATACATTTGAAGTGTATGAACATGTGGGTAGGTAACACAGATGAAAACACCACCTGCAATTTTGAACTACTTAAGAGCTTTTCATAGTAATTGGTTAGGATTAAGAATAAGCAAATTAAGTCTTTAAATTTAGTATTTAAAAGTTAATTAAAAAAAACAAACAAGAAACCCCCTTTAAAAACTTTGTTTATTAAAGTCAACAAATAGTATTGTTTATGATAAGTTTTTATGATGTTTTTGTGTCTTCCTTTGGTTTTGGTCTTATTTTTAAGTCTCAAAAACCTGCAAGCATGTATATATATATCCTCATATATAAATATGCTTTCCAGTTGTGACCTCCAGAAATTACTTCCATAAAGGGAGTGCTGACTGAAATGATTGTAACCATGATTTTACTGTAATAACTTGCAGAATAAAGATGGTGCAGTAATTGTGATGGTTTCAAATACATTTACTCATGGCTTTTAAAATCACTTTTGTGTTTAGATGGTAGGACCACCCTGCTTTATCTTCCATATGTATATTTATATTTGGCTGTCCACAAGAGCTATATTATCCTATCTCTGAGTAGGAAGTGCACGGTATCTCCTGCCAGCATTGCCTACGCTGGCTGTGCTACACCCTCACAGAGCAAGGGATGTTACCTGCTGTCTATGCCTGCATTAAACTTCCTAGAAATACAAGAGCAATTTCATGGATTCAAAGAGGAATGTTTTGGGTACAGTCCGTGTTTACAATTCTAATTGGGACTAATAAAGAAAGCAAATAGACCATACACACAAACACACACGCAAAAGGTACAGGGGCAGAGTATTGACTGAAATTAAATGGATTGTGTTCAAGTAACCAAATTAACTCAAAAGTAACTTAGGTCCACACTCAAAGGCATGTAAGAGCTGAAGTCATTGTGAATCCAGAACCACTTTCTGAGATCAGAAATATCAGGTTATTTCAAGCACGGCAATAAACATTTATATTTACAGTCCTGTTTGGTTTGAAACTTGGTTTATCACATATTTGCCAGGACAAGGAGCACTCTTACATTGATGGACTGTATACAACTTCTCTGACATAGTCTGTCTTACAAATGAACATTCCTTCAGTTTTCATCCTCTTTCCTTTTTATCTGCACTGTCAGATCAGTGTTTGTAGTGACACAAAAGGGGATATGCTAGGAATAGTCCAACTTTCATTACACTGGTGCCCAGCAATGCAGGGATGGATTTCGGTTCATCATGGGAGAGTCACCGTAATTGTCTCAGAGCTTCATTAGCTGTCAGTCCTCCCCTCTGTGTCTGACATGTCAAAACCCAGAGACAAGCTGCTAATTTCTTCTTGAAAGCAGCCACAGTCTCTAGAGCTGGAAAAGATATACAAGCTCTTTCTTTTTATGCTAACACACCTGACAAGTGCCAAATGCTCTTACCTCCTGGTGAAATCTGAAATCAACAGGTTTTGTGGGTGCTCAGATCTCTCAAGTGGCTTTTTTAAAGACAGAGATCACGGTGCTTCAGCTGGGCTGGGGTTTGGGGGGGTTCTTGGCATCCATCTGTGACTGCCACGTGCATCCTGTTGACAGTGAGCAGATCACTTAGGCCCCATCCTTGTCAGCTTCTTAGTCTCAAAATGGTGCCCACAGCTATTTGTACCTAACAGGTCTGATGTAACTTCCTGGTTATTGAAAATGTGTTTGGGTTTTATGGTAATGGTTATTATACAGATAAATGTAAGGAATAGTATTTGGATCCTTTAAAAGTGTTCATATGAAATTGTTCACGCTGCATCTATCCTGGCTCCACAGCCAGACAAGATTTAGGTCCTCCCCAGCCTGTTGTCTTGTTTCCCTGAGATGGAAACTCAGGAGCATGTGTTGGAACTCAACTGACATGGGTGCACCATGTGGGTGTCTCTGGGTGCACATCTGCCCTACATCTGTAAGGTGAGATGCTGTGACAGGCAACACAGTTTGTCTTCTCCTGAAGCTTGATTTTCTCAAGTAGATTGAAGTCAGCTTGGCAGCTTTGTTACTCCCAGCCTAGTGGATCCAGAGCACTCCTGGGGTGGTTCTGTGAAGGCTGTGTGCTCTGCCTATATGGTTGCCTTCAGCAGCAACCTGATAAGCAGCAGCTTGTGGCACCATCACACCCTCCCACACTGGGGATGACTAGAATGTGCAGTTGTCTTCCTTGTTTCCTAATCTAGTACATGATTTTATAGCCCTTGGATCCCGCGCTGATCCCAGACAGGCACACGGATCTCACACTCTTACAAAGGGGGAAAGCCTGAGAAGTGCTAAATGTCTATAACTTAAGCAGAGTTGCTAGTGACTCTCGAATCTCAGAACTGCATCTCTTCTTTCATTAAAGTCTGGTATATGCAGCCATTTTGCATTTAAAGAAGGGTTTTAGGGTTTTTTGTATGAATGGCATTGGCCAAAGACATTGTCTAAACACACAGATGTTATATAGTCTTTACTGTGATTACTTTCTGCAGTTTTGGAGCTGATAATTTTAGCTCTTCATTTCTATAACAAGACCTTTTGGCATCTTTGCGGAACAGGAGCAGTGTCCTGATTTAGCACAGCTCCATGACACTGACATTGTGTGACTGAAGGAAGGAAATAGCTCCCTTGGTATGTACTTTTACTGGGAGCAGCAAAGGGATGAGATTCATTGAGGAGCAGAGGCTGTGAGAAGTTGCGGAGTACTGCAGTTTTCCAGTAGAGGACAAGGATATGGAGGCTCTAAGGGAAACAGACAACCTTTTAAATTCTCATAATGCTTACTATCCTTTGCTTCCAGGAAAAGCAAAGCAGTAAATATTGAACAAAGAAGTAAATATCAAGCAACGGATGTTGATTTGTATTCACAGCAATTGTTGGAATAAAAATCAGTTCAGACCCCAGTGACTCTTGCCGGTCCTTGTTATGGCTACAGAGATGTGAATGCACAGAAAGTAAACACAACTTAAAATTCAAGGTACCCATCAGATTGTAACTCCAAATAGATTATTCTCCTTTCCAGAAATGGCTGGAAAGTTTCCTTAGGAAGGGAGAGGTCTCAGGGGAGCAGGACCTGTGGAACTGTGTTGTGTGGGGAGGTGTATCCCCAGCCCCGAGATGCTGCTGGTATTTCATTTGCTGTTAAGTAAGACAAAAATCTATTGCAGAGCAAAACAAAATAAGAACTCTGTATCAGAGGGTAGATGCCAGACATGCATTAATAAAACAATAAATGAAATTAATAATTTATCCGTGGCTGTTTTTACATTTTGGGTGGGTTGTTTTTGTCTTTTTATTTTTTTTCCCCCTAGTAGAAGGACATTTCCATTCAAACAGAACTGGAGTGAAATTACTTCTACTATAGATAAAACATATTCAGATGAGTGGCATGCTTTCCCCACAAAGCTAACTGCAATCCCAATTAACACTTCTCAAAACTGAATTTATTTTTTTTCCCCTACTTCCTAATGAGGTTTTTTCCTCCCTGCTGTCTTGATACAAAGCTTTATGCCATATGAGTGTGTTCATATGGTGCTTGAGTGCGTTATCTGACCTTGATTGGTGTTTTGGGAGCCAGTTAAATAGATTACACAGAGGTTACCTTGACAACTGTCTTTGCTGATTTAGCAATGCAGTTCATTCTTGGGCACAAGACTCTCAGCAACTGTGGAATTCCACTGACTTCATATTAATCATTAACACAATGTTCTGGGGAGGCTCTGCCGAGCTAGCAATAAGGACTGTATTGAAATGATTTTTTTTTACTGGGTAAATGTTATAGACCAAGATATGTTTACAGTATGAAATGTTGTTCACAGTCATAAAATGAAAATATATGTTCCTGTTTATTTTTTCCTCTCTCTTCTAGTTTCAACAATAATATTGGAATAATAAATCTCCTATCATGCCTGATGGGAAAAGATGGTCTTTTAAATGAAACTCTTTCCTTAACATTGATCTTACACCATACCTTCTTTTAGGTCTGCACTGTAACCTCGCAGGCATGACAGATAGTTAAATTCAGTGTGCAAAAGCTTATAAACCTGGAATCTGATCTCTATTAACTTCAAGGAGATTGCTTCTGATTTACATCAGTCTTACATATCGGTCAGAACCTGGCCCTTTTCAAAAGATGTTCTTGAAAAGACAGTCACTTCCTTTTTCAACACTGTTGTCCAAAATTGTTTACAATAGCTTAAACATTAAAGCTTGTGTGTGACTGGGGCTTTGGGCTTTGTCTTCAAAATTAGAATTTTTACTTCTAAGTACCCAGTTCAACTAGAATTTTGCAGGAGGATGTCAAGATTCCAGGACTGTGCTTTGCAAGAGGCTGGAAATCTTGTGGAAATTAGACTAAGTTTTTTATGAATTAAATATGAAAATGAATAATGTAGTCAGAGCAGAGGCCACACCATGGTTTCCCTTCTAATATGATATTCAGTGTATCTTATAATATCTTGTCCATCCTTCCCATTTTCCATCTGCAGTGTTGTACTGCAAATCCATCTGGGTTTTTTGGGTTGAAAACGCCTAACTGTGTCATACAAAATTTCTTGTACAGAGTCAGTGGAGAACAGAGTTGGGGTCTATGACACGTGGATTTCACATATGGAGGGAGATTGTATGGAACTTATGGACAGACATATTGGCTAAATATTTTGCTAGTGCTATCAGGTAATGAAATACTAAACTTTTTTTGTTTTTTTTTTTCAAACTGCCAGCATTAGTTTTCAGAGTTAGCCCATTACAAACAAGACAGTCATTTGTACTTTCTGGAGCAGTTGTTTGCAAACTCAGAAAGACAGAATTAATCACGGTGTCTTCAGCTCCTAATCGTGAGTTAGTGTTTGCCCAGTTCGAGAAATATTTTCTTGAAACTGAAATCATACCGAAGAATAATTTCCCCCAGCTTTGTCCTTTCATTCTTTGAGCAGTTTGGTGCTGGGCCAGTACCACGGGCATGAGCCCTGTTGTTTTGGTTGGGGTGAGGTCAGTGCACACATTGCTGGGCCGGGCGCTGCTGGGAGCTGACAGCAGGGCCTGTGGCCACCGCAGCTACTGAGGGGTTTTCTAGATGTTTTCTGCAGAGAGCACTAGAAATAATTGGAGCTGTTCTCTCAGGCAGGGTCTGGGAATGGTCTCATACGCTGTCTGCAGTCACAAAGGATCTTTTACTCACTTCAAGGCAGAGGACTCCACTTGACCACACAAAGAGGCAGCTCTATCTAAACAGATTTCAAATTTTTGGAGGTAGGTATCTACTGTCATTCATGAATGGCTTAGGGAGACTTTACAATTGCCTCTGTACTCCTGGTTTTGTGTCCCCAGAGCTGTCTTGGCATGCTGACAGCGTTTGAAACAAAACAGTGGAGGCATCAGTGGAAGAGTCAGTAGATTGTGTGGCTGAGTTCCTGTCCCCAAGCATGACTCTGCCCTGGTCCCCTCCAGCAGAGCTCTTCTGCATGCCCAACTCAGGATTTCTTAGCATAAAAATATACAGGTCTGCAGCTGGAGCCTAATTTTGGACATGCACCAAAGCACCTCTGATACAGTACACTTACACTTATTTTTGCTGGTGCAAGTAAGATCAGAATCAGTGTGAAGCAGGCTGGTGGGGTTTGCTGGAAGATTTTCTGAAGAACACCAAATCCTTCACTGCAAGTGTGAGAGGAGTTGCTTATGGATTGCTTAAGGAAAGAGCAGAACTTTGTTACCAGAAATTTTAATCTGTCACTTTAAAAGGCAGTGATTGTTTCCAATACATGCTTTAGGGTGTTTCACAACTGGCAGAGCTGATTTATTTTGGAGGCCTGTAACCCTGCAGGAATTCAAAAGTAACTTGGGGCCCTCTGATTTTAAGTTCCAGGGTACAGCTGATAGACACTTCCTTGACATGGTTTCTCTCTTTTCACTTCTAACATCAGAGTCTGAATATTGAGCATAGTGGTACCCAGCTGCCAGACACCTGATTATGTGGTGCTGCAATATTGGTCCTTCTGGAGAAGGACACGGAATAGCTAAAATATAATTAGAGAGAGGGGTGGATTAGGGTTTTTTATTGCAACTAGGACAGTTCCTTTTGTCAAAGGAACCTACAAGCATAAAACATCTAACTCTACATTTTGTACTAAAATAGTTTCCAGCTATCTTTGACTCATTTGAAAAATCCAAGGATCAACAAAACTCTTATTTTAGAACAAGATCCATTGCAGACTGCTTTTAGCCCTCTGTCATTTTTACATCCATGTACTCATTCCTACAAGCTGTGACCTCATGTGATCAGAATCCAACCCATCACTCCCATCTGCATTTCTGATACTGCAGGAAAAGCAGGGAGATATTTTTGTCTTTCATGATAAACAAATATGTCCCTTGTTCATATGTGAATTCCCTGTGTAAACCCAGTGGCCCTGTGTACTGATAATTGCCACATTTCAGCACTCATAGGAAAAAGGGGGTTCATAAGTATCAAATTTCCACTGGTAACAATTTTAAGAAAATGTAACATGCTGCCAAATATCTATGCATATCAAAGCTTAATGACTAGTCAAGACAAACATACATGGTAACATCTGGGATATATCTGTGCTCCAGCCATTTAACCAATCTCGTCAGAAGCTCCAAGGTGGTGTCCATCTGGGCCTGAGGAAATTGGTCCAAGACTATTAGATACAGCTTAAGGTCTACAGACCTGAGATTAATGGTTGTTTATAGGTTTTAAATTTCTGCAGAGGAACAAAAAACCAGAAACTTCCACAGACTCAGATATTATAAGTGCCACTCATGGATTATCAGGAGGATATTTTTACTAGATTCTTTAGAAACGTTGTTAAATTATGAATAGCAGCCACCATGATATATTCTCACAAGACATGATATCACATAACATCAGTACTGAAGTTATGCAAAGAGTTAAATAATGCTTTCTTTAGGCTGATGAACCAAATGGCTCTGGAACCTATTAATTCTTTTCCCAGAGAATACTCCTGTACTGGGTCATGGTTCCTGATGGGCTTTGGACTGGAACAAAAGGCATGTTTAGATGCTGATGCTGGAGGCTGCTCTAACTTATGGTTGGGGATTGTCTAGCAATTAGGTTGGGATCAGGGGATTTCAAAAGTCACCTTTGCACCTCCTGTTCTGAGCTGTACAGTGCTTTTTTATCTTGTATCACAGATCATACCAGGGGAGGGGACTGTAGCAGTAATTTACTGTATTACTTTTCCCTACACACCAATACATAGAAAACATTCTGTATTTTTTCCAGATTTATTCTTTTCGAAATAACTCCAAAATTTAGGATTTGTACAATATTTGTCTGGGATGAAAAAACCTTTGCAGACTTTGGTTGTTATATGTTTTTCTAAAAGATCCTTAACGGAACAAGATAATTCCACCTGTGTGTCATCGTTCAATGTAAGGGTAAAGTTGTCAACAGATTGTGCAGGGAGATGAACACTCTGGTTTCCTTCATATTAAAGTAAGATATATGTGTGTTATTCCCTTACATGTCACCTGGAAGGTTTCCCCTGAGTATTGCCAAGTCATACAATTAACACTGCTGAATTCCCCACGAGACTCTGCACTTCTAATTTTCTACCCATACTAAGACAGTGATTTCAGCCCCAGACCAGCTTCAGTATTTTAGTAGCAGTCAGGTACAGGTAACTAGAAAACTTGTATGTTTATGTACAACAAAGAATTTGCTAAAGCAAGACAGAGCACTAGCTTAGAATACGGAATTATTTCTCTGTCTTCGCTTTATTTTTCATTCTTTAGGGGGTGGGGAAATGAGAAAAACAACCTCTCAGGTCAAGGCTGAAGACTTTGTAGTGCAGAACAACAAAGCTTGACTGTGATAATCTACAGAGCACCTGCCCTGAGGATAAACAAACAGTTCACATTTTTGTGCTTTCAAGTATGGTATGAGCAAAATAGCACAAGCAAAAGATTCTTTTGAACCTTATAGAAAAGAAAAAATAGAAATCTCAAGAACAAACAAAGTATTTTATATCCTGTGATGGAGTTTGTAACAGAAACTGCAGCACGCAAATTAAATTGATCACAATCAGCAATGTCATTAACCACATGGTTGGATCCAAGATGAGAAGGTGTTCTCCCAGTTTCTACCAGTTCATTCTTGAGCTTCATCGTCTTCCATGCCCTGCACCCTGCTGATGGCAGAAGCACACTGCTTACCTCATAAACTGTGTTTAGCTCCTCATAGTCTTTATTCCACCTTGTTAAGGATTTCAAATTCTAAACCATGAGTTATCTTGCCCCTGGAATTTTTGGTCAGGCCATACCCGTTTCTGCTTCATTCCCTGATCCTGTGAGCAGTACCAGCATGTACAAACTGGGAAACTGCTTTGTTTTTTTCTAAGTTGACTGAACAGCTCTCTCATGATTTGTCTCATGCTCGGTTTCCCTTAAGCAAGGTGATTTTTCCAAGAACTTTTCTTCGTTGCTCTTCTTTAATATCCTTTCCATGTACTCCAGAACTTCCAAGCACCTTCTATTCTTTATAGCCTGAATAATCATATTTTTAGACTCTGCTGTTCTAAAGCCTTCTCGTAACTAACACACCGCACACCAATCACATTCTCCATGCTGATCATCCCACTGACATGCATGCAAGTTTTTCCTCCCTCTTTTGGATTTCTCTTGGTCAAATACAGTGTTGATGAGACTCCAGAAGATGTCTTGCATGATCTCTACTGTGTGCATAATATATTCTTCAGCCTTTGTGAAAATGTTATTTGGGATAATCCTACAGGGAAGAAGTTTTCCTTTAAAGTATGGGACATTGGTGTCCTAGCACAAACAGTGAGCAAATAGGCTTCTGAAAATTTTAATTTTCCTTCAGATGGTATTTCTGAATAGAAATTAAAAATTACTAAGGAGAGAGAGCATTGACAGACTGCACAGGGAACCATTAACTAAGAGTATGTGGCTAGGCATGGATAGTGAGCTGTGTGGTGTTGAAACACGGACAAAGTGAAAGGGAACACAAGCCTCAGGAGTCCACATCAGGCTGTACACCAACAACTGAGTCCAACAAACAGACACGCTTGGATTTCCTGAGGGCAGACTTTGTCCTGTTTA